>OMKK01029470.1:3268-13268 GCA_900302305.1 Polymixia japonica | reverse complement strand
TACGGCCCCAGCCTCCTCGACCAGTGTTACGGTTGGACTTGTGAGGAGCTTATGGGAGGAGGTGGGCTGCATACCGTAGGCTCGGCCATCGTCGACCTTTTGAGTCATCTGATCGGGGCGCGGGCCCAGCGTGTGCACGGCTTACTGCGGACCTTTGTACAGCAGAACGGGTCGATCCGCGGAATCCGCCGCGTCACCAGCGATGATTTCTGTTTCTTCCAGATGTTGATGGGTGGAGCCGGGTCTGGCTCTGGGACGGTCTCAGGTGGTGTGTGTTGCACTGTGACTCTAAACTTCAACATGCCGGGGTCACTGGTGCACGAGGTGATGGTAGTCGGATCCACGGGAAGATTGGTTGCCAGGGGGACAGAACTGTACGGACAACGTAACGGGTGTAACGGCGAGGAGCTGTTGCTGGGGGACAGCGGGTGGGTGGGACCGGAGGTCCGAGAGATGCCGTTGCCTCACCTACGGGGGCTTAGCTCCATGGTAACGGCACTGAGACAGTCTTTTCAGGCACACGAGGAGCGTAGGTCATGGGCACGTGGGCCAGTTGCCATAGCTCCAACATTTGAGGACGGACTGTACGTGCAGACGGTGGTGGAGGCAGTGAAGCGGTCGAGCCGTAGCGGAGAGTGGGAATGTGTTGAGATCATGACTCAGGAACCAGATCCAAACCACAACCTGTGTGAAGCTCTGCAACGAAACAAGAATTAACTGACAACATACATCCAGCACAGATATAGTAACAGAGTTTACTACATGACAGTTAAACAATTTGTCTTTTTTCTTTTCTTTCTTTTCCCCCCCAATAATTTAATATGTTTTAGATAATTTGCTTCATTCTAGACTATTTCTGCTTTTTCTTGAAATTTTGTCATATTTTGAACAGAATATTTTTGGTGAGAAAACTCAATATTCTCAGCTACTCAAACTATAGTCTGGTTGGTGTTATTGGTGTTATTGGTACCCTTATGACTTTGTTGAACTTTAGCTATTTACAGCTCCGTCATTCTTTAGGGTATAATATTTTCATTTTTTCAAAATGCTTAACTTGGTTAAACTATGAAACCTGCCTTAACTCCTCAACCTCTATCCTTACCTGCCACCTGATGGGTATAATCATCTACACCATGCAGGCATTTATCTCAACTCTTTGTTGACAAATGGAAGCAGGGAAAATAGTTCTTTAGAAATAGATGGTCCCAGGTATAGAGAGCCCAGGGTTTCATTCACTGTGTATTTTTTAAAAACTCTGAAACTTTTACAGGTTTGCTTGCTAGAATGGTGTCACCTGTCAGTGTATGTGAAATATTGGCTAGGAGGAAATGGATGGGAACTTTAAATGGATTTATAACCACAGTGCATGTTTCTCATTAAATACACCTTGCCTGTAATGCACAAAGTTGGTGTTTCCATATCAATTGTTAAAGTTGGACAAACAAACAAGCGCATCTCTAGTCCTTTGTCTACGTCAGAGATGGTTAGCTCTGAGATTGACCAGTCACAAGGCTAGTTTTTAAATGTCTGCACTTCTTCGTGGCTTTTTGAAAGCTCAGTTCACCAGACCTTCAGTGGTTGGTGCTCTTGCATGGCCTGAAAGTCTGGCTGCACTAGATTTATAAAAACGTGATCTCAGGAAATGGTTCTCATAAGGTCCCAAAAATCCTATTAGGCAGATTGGTTGGTCATGACAGACTAGTAGAGAACCAATGTCTTTATTGCAGCCTTCAGAAACCTCTCAGTTGAACTAATTTAATTTTCAATAATGTTCAACTATTATTCAGCATTTTTTGGAGGCAGACTTAAATAACAACTTGATGACTTTCTTGAAAAGAAAATTTATATGTTCATATTTTTATTAAAATATGTTTTGTATAGTTTTTGCATTTCCTACACTAATAGCACCTTAGTTTGAGATGGAGTGTTCGCTTCAGGCTTGAATATGAACATAAAGGCATGACAGTGAAATGGTTTGCAGTGTAGTTTTACTGACAGTTGTTGACACTGGCTGAATTCAAATGATGCTGCATAATGTTCCCTTCCTGTAGCTCGGAGGTACACGCCCCCTAA
The DNA here is from genome assembly GCA_900302305.1 of Polymixia japonica. Classification (NCBI taxonomy): domain Eukaryota; kingdom Metazoa; phylum Chordata; class Actinopteri; order Polymixiiformes; family Polymixiidae; genus Polymixia; species Polymixia japonica. The sequence goes on along the minus strand of OMKK01029470.1, from coordinate 11,195 downwards.
GGCTCCGCCTACTGGAGACACCAAATGTATTGTGCAGATAGAACCTTCCACCGCTGTGACACCCTAAAACAGTCAAGCATAGAAACAGAGAGTAAGAATAATGGAACTGTGGAGATCTAAAGGTTTTTACATTTACATTTTTGAGTCAATAATTTCTAAATATATGTTTAAGTAGTTGAACAAAATTGCAAAGGGTGCCATTAACATGATATTTTGTCATTTTGATTAAATTGTGTGACTAGATGTGCTTTAACAAAATATTCTTTCAACCAATTTATACGACATTAGCATTTGTGTTTGGTACTCTAGAAGATAGATAAAAACAGTAATTGACATCTAGGGCCACTATTTAAGTATAATGTAAAATAGGCTATGTAGAAAATAGACTAACCTTAGAAAAATCAACTGTGGTATTGTCCTTGAAACACTGACCTCCTAATTCATACATTAACAAACAGGCTTGTCCTAGGAAGATGCAACAGAATTAATTAACAGTTTGTGATACAAGGACTCAGTATTTGACAGCAAAATATAGGGTTTGAAGCTGCTATGTGCAATTTCTTTGTTATTTTATGTTAAAATAACATAAAAAGACGCTATGTGAAGGTTGACTGAAACATGATCAACAGGTGTCAGCCAGTGTGTTGATATTCCATCTTTTCTAAACCATGTTAACCATGTTTACGATCCCTGGCCCATCTCTAAACTCCCAAGAATCTGGGCACCTGTAGCATGTGAGGTTTCTGATGGACAGGAGAGATGTTGCAGGAGAGATGTTGCAGGGGAACTGTAGCGGCTTGTTGCAGGTCCCCTTTGCTATCTGTAGTCGAGTATCGCACATAGCAGCTTTAATTGTTTAGGACTGTATAGGGGTTGTTTACATTTGTTAACAAAGATTGGAGTAAGCTAATATATTTCTACAACATGGTTTGATTTAGAATGACATGAGTGTTGTTGGGGGAATTGTTTAATCTATAAGTCTAACCCTTCCAGAATCTGCATACAGTGACTTGCAAAGGTATTCACCTTCAGTTTCTATAAATTGTTGTTGTACTACAATGTAATTTCAAAATGCATTTTTGAGGGAGATTTTTGTCTGTGTTCTATGCAAAGTACTACATTTTATCAAAGGTAAAAGTAAACTAATGGGACTTTAGGGTTCAGTAACAATCAGAGTTAAGGGCAACATGGAATATGTGGTAAACTTTTCACTGACGTTCAAGTCCATTCTGTGACTTCAATGAAAATATAAACTACCACAAAACTATGGTTCTGTTATTTTAATTGTACTTCTTACACATACATTTCTAGAATGTCCAGTTTTTGCATAGAATCTCCCCAAAAATACATTATGAAATAATATTGTAGTACAACAAAATGTCTAAGCATTTAAGGGGGCTGAATCCTTTTGCAAGCCGCTGTATATACTCGATATTCATGTACATCATAAAACTCCTTGACTGGGGCTTCAAGCCCTTCCATCTGTGAATACTCTTCAGACATTCAGTCCATCCGTACACAAGGTGCAGACTACTCTTGCTTGAATCATACTTACTACCTTTAATTGAGTAGAACCACTGGATTTGACATATGTGAGAGTTTGAATGTGTGCGTCCTTGAGGGTCTCGCTAATGATCAAGAGATGGTATTAAATAATATCCCTGTAGTCACTCACTGCGTCTCACAGTTCTGCTGAATGTCCTAAATATTGGCCTTTGCAACACCTAACACTCAGACAAGGGCTGTAGTTTACTTCTTGGATGATAGTAAATATGTATATGGAGCAACTTGTATGTTACAGACTAGTTGAGGATGGGTATGCAGTGTAATGCTTGTGCTAGCCAGCTGAATGCTAGAATTAGATCTGTCTGTCCTCCTCCCAGACCCATTCAGATGCCTTTAGAGTATAGGGTTATTTAGGACTGATGGCTTGTTGCACTTTTACAGATGCAGATAAGGATACGTACATTTAATGTCACAAGCTTACCTCACGCTATCACAATAGTGCTTTAAAAAGAAAGTTTACATAGTGTCTTTATGCCTGCATCACACATGCCTGCAGAATGTTCCATGACAAATATTACTACTATTATTATTACTACTACTAAGCTACATCATAACCAATTTATCAGTCCAATTATTCCTATCAGCATTTTTTTTGCACTGATAATAAGCCACATATGTAATATGCAGTGTAATGCTTGTGCCGGCCAGCTCACTGCAACATGAATATAACATTTGTCTGTCTGGGGAAGACTTATTGTATTTATTTTTATGTACTGGTGTGGGTAAAACTTCCCACTGTTTGTTCTATTCAATGTTTATGTGTATTTCCAGCCTGTGAATTTCTGATAAAGCTGTAATATTTATCTTGTGTTTAGTATTAGCATTGTTTTAACTGATGATATCACTTTGTGAGCACAACTTGTGTTGTATTTAACTTGAGGAACCGTCTGCTCTGGAAAATTTGTTGTTCATTTCCTTTACAGATATTTCCTTGACAAATAAATACAGTTGTATGCATTTTTGTCTTTGGTTAAAGGCCCACATGATTGATTTTGATGTTTTTTTGAGTTGATTCTTCCTGGTGCAGCAGAATGGATTCTCACAATGAATTAAGTCCAAAAATGTCCATTTAGACCATTTGGGAATATTTTGGGTGGAAAATTCAGTTTTCTAAGCAGAGTCAAAGACGGTTTCCATGACATGATGCAAGTTGTTTCATGCTGTAATGTGGTTAGTGTAGCATGACAGCGTCTGTAATGTTATACAGCCTTTCCAGTTTGAGATATGCACCTCTGCAGGGGGTGTTGCTTGGTTCATATAACCCATAAAAAGGAAGAAAAATCAACCGGGGCTTTAAGAGCTCCTTATGCAAATGCAATCTCTGTATAGAAACTATGATTACAGAAAGCAAATTAACATCTGGGCTTTATTTCTGTTTCCTAGACATATTGTTCACTGGTCTGAAATGCAGCCATGCAAAAAAAACCATATGTATACATATAATAAAGGAAAGACATTTGCTTCAGGCTCCATCAAGGCCTGAGCAGCAGAACAGAAAGCACAATACCATGTAACGGCAATATAACTTATTAGCATGTCAAATCTAATCTTAAAATGGGTGTGCAATCATTTCAAATATACTTACTGCACTAGAAGATAATTTAACTAATTTGCCAATATTGTCCCAAATCGATTATTTATTTATTACTTGCTCAATCCGTTTTTGCAGTGTTGGCCAACATTCTTCCAGAAGTATCTCCTCCAGTGTGTAATATAGTGTTATGCTCTTGGCATATGGTAAGAATATATGCTTTGAAAATATATTTTTCAACAATAACTAATACGTTTCGTAATTTCCTACGACTTCATCCCTAAATATATTCTTCTTTGAAACTATGTCCTTTATTAATGGTTTTATTTTGAAGCTCATCGCCGGAAGTCCTTTCTTCATTCTGACTGACTTGACGCTGGTCATGTGACTCAGGGTAGACGCGCTAAAGCTAAACATGGCGACGCGGAGAAGAAGTGTAGTTTGGACATTTTTTAAAATCCTAAACGAAAAGCGAGCACAATGCATGCTCTGTTTGGCTTCTGTAATCCACCACGATCACACCACTAACTTACTGAGACATCTGCGTGTTAAACATCCCATCGAGTTCTCCAGCGCAGAAAGCAGCGACAGACACGGAGCTGAAATCACCGACGAAGATGATAAAATGATAAACAGCGACCAGTATTATCAAGGTAACGTTACGGTTTTAAACTATTTACTCACATCTAGTTAGGCTACTGAATCACTTGGTTTTGTTGTAGGAAAATACAAAAGATGTGTAGTTGAATATTGTGTCTAACAATACCGAACTTAATACTATTAAGGATAAATACCGATCAATACATAGATGTTATTCCGACGGTTTAAGTCCAGAAATCGTAACCATTTGAATCAGTGACGTCATCTAGATGTTAATTGCGCTGCTGCTTTTATAGACAATTAATGTTTGGGCCTTAGATATGAAAACTATCTAACAGCTGTTTTTATTGAAGGACAGATCAATCATACACGTGTACAACTGGAATAGTTAATAGCTAACAGTTTTGAGTATCAGTTAATCCTGCCCTGATATGTTGATTTAAAATCTTTCACAAACATTTCTAACACTGATTTATAGACAGTGAGCGCCTAAAAGGATGTTTTGATGTTGACTACCTACTCTCTTACGTCTCATTGTATAGGATGCAAAATGACACAATCACTATCAGTTTTTTCTCCTTGCTAATTCCCCTATGGACTTCAATTGGAAAATTAAATTATTTAAGTTCTTTAAAATTAAAGTAATTTTTTCACATCTTGAGAGTGCAGAGATATAACATAAACTTGTAATGTACATGTACATCCAAATTCAAGATTAACCCCCCATTGAGTTTGTCAAAACCTTGTTTTCTTCTTAATTAGTGGAGGTGGCAGTGGAGGATGACAACTCTGAGAGTGTCGCCACAGTGAATGAAGCTGATATTACTATTGCTATTAATGGCCTCTTGGAAGCAGATGAGGTTGAGGTTAGACAAAGAGAAGCCAAAGAGAAGGGTGGAGGCCCTTCATCGACACGCCAACGGAGCTCAATTTGGACGCACTACAAACGCCTTGAAAACCAGAAGGCTGCTCTGTGTCTGCTTTGTAAAGAAAAGATCCAGCACCACAGCAACACCAGCAACCTGCATCGACACCTGTCCAAGAAACACCCTGAGGCCTTTGCCCAGCTAGGGGGCATAAGGAAGAAACATCCATCCAACATGGTACAGCGCTCATCCAATAAAGATGACTCATCTAAACCATCCAGGACACTAGGTTTTAAAGATAAAATTTCAGGTAGGACAACTTATTGCTGGTGCAGATGTAATGGCTGTATATACCCTTTTCATTTCTATCACAATGGAAGTGGGATATCATTATTCAACAATGTCTACTTCGTGTCCACATGTCATCTGCTGCAGGGTGAAAGAGCATAGTCACGTGTAGCCAAATGCATAATAGAGAGCTTTAGAGATGGGTTTGTTATTTTTGAAGTTGGGTCAATAGTCTGACATGATCATAACAAATAGGAAGATCCTGGATTCTGGTGCGTTCACCTGCACCACTAAAGATCACCTGTCTTATGATCCATTAGAACCATGCAGGCTTCCTTCTAACATTGTAAATAGTTTCACTGATCGGTTGAGATCTTTTGTTAGTAAACCTTTTGGGACGTGTATCTCAAAAAGCTTTGTCACCAAACGTGAGCTTTAAAGTGTAATCCACAGCATTTTAAGTGTAACCAAACATTACATTTTAAGAAAGATTTTTTTCACTTTCTAGTCACATCCTTCATTATTATAAACAATACTTCCGGTTTTTCCTTCCTTCTCCTTGTTCACACATGTTCAAAGTTACAGAAGCGTCTGAAGGTGAAGCACGTCTGTTGGAGAGAGAACGGGAGCTGATAGACGCTTTGAGGAATGCTCAGAAGCAGGAAGCTCAGGCTCTGGAGCAACAGAGGGAACTACTGGAGATGCTACGCAGGGCAAACGCCAGGGAGGCGGCCGCGGAACGGGAGAACGTCGAGAGCTTGAGGAGAACCCAGGAGGAGGAGTCCAAAGCCCTGTGCAGACAGAGGGAAGAACTGCAGAAAGAGAGGGCAGACCTAGACATGAAAAGGGAACGGTTGCAACAGGAGAGGGAAGAGCTTCAGTGTCGGTGCAGGACCCAGTCAGCAAACTGATTGTGTGACTATACCAGGGTTTCCTCATGGCACAGATACAAGACATAAGCCAACTACTATGTTATTCCCTATAGGGATTATTTTCTTCAGAATAGGACTCTGCTGTTTCTACTATTTTTTATGGACACTGATGTTGGGTTTTTGTTCAAATGCATGGAAACTTGTTCATAGACAATAAGATGGGACATTGGTAACATTTCTCTCATTAAAATATTTTTGGACAGAGGATTTGGCTGCTATTGATGCTTATTTGCCATATAGGTGTCCTTTCTGTTTGTTCTTACTGTTTACTTTTACTGTTTACTTTTTTACCATACTGACAAGGTAACTAGGAAACCGTCACTGCATAGTGTTCTCACCACATCACACCTCTGTCTCAAACACGACCAATCTCTGCGACAGCAATGTAAAAAACATAATACCACTAGGAAACTCGAGGTCGCCACAAGTTTGTAGCTGCTTTAAATGTATCATTTTCCCTATTTTGTCTTATCTTTTTTTTTTATATTGTGTTGCACCTTCAGGCTACTTGAATGCTGCCAATACAAACTGCTGTGCTGTAGGGTTATAGACCATGAGATATAACTGTGTGTGTCCCCTTGGGGAAAATGCCTTGTCACAGGAGCAAAGAATCAGGCATGAAAACAGAGTAGATAAAATGGAGAAAACGCAACACAGAGCACCTAACTAAATAAAAAAGAAAATGCAGCGTAGCAGGTAAACAATACAACACACTGGGATCCGTGGAAAAAACAAGAACATGAGTCAATGTACATCATCTGGCCAATGTGGGGAAAAGACCGAAACAACGGGGAAAGTATGAAAAATATAATGAACACGAGCCAAGTGGTGCAAATATAGTGGATGTGTATTGAAAATGAGTCAACTCCAGGGTTCAAATCAAAATATTCCACCAACACAAAATATTATTGCACCAGCATAATATTAGTAACTATAACACACGTGTTGGTGCAAGTAGAAAAGTAAAAAAAATGTATTGCTGGAACACAGGATAATAAAATGTGAGAATGTATGAAACGAGTATGAGAAATGTTCAGTGCAGTGGTTATTTACAGTTTAGTTTAACTATATTTTTGAATTGTCTGCCATGCTTACTTTGGACATCAGACACCAACATTGTCTGACCAGATCTCATACTAAGAGAACGGCATACCGAGTTATTCCCACATCTGTAGGACTATTATATGTTATTCCCAGTGTCTGACAGGCCAGCAAGCGCACAACATCTGTGCTTCCAAATGCACGATTTCGGGAATATATGAAGGTTATTGAATGAAGTCAGGACTCCGGGGAAAGATGCTACTTGACATCTGGAGTGTCTCTACTCGGTTTGTGGTTGGACACAAGCAGGGAGGTCCTAAAGGAGGGATAGCGCTCGATTTGCGGCAAAAGTCGCAAACTATCACCGTGTGTCGTAAAATCAGTGTTGACTATCTGACGTCTGCTCCTGTCGGGTCTGAAGATGGCGGACATTGGTCCCATAGCAGCGAAGAGATGCGATTCTGCAAGTGTGTCTTCTGTGAGCATGGAGACCATCTCGGCTCTGACGGAGCTGGAGGACCTGGAGCGGATTTACCAACAGCTTTGTGCAGAAGAGGTGAGTATTATTACTATTATTATTGCTACCAACGACGCAGTGAAAACGAGTCAGTTTACGTGTACGCTGCCCTGACGTAAACCTGGTGACGTCGCTGGCGTAAATGATATAGATATTTAGGTCCTGAACTAACTCGGAGTCCCTCTGCGTTTTATAACAACTTGACGATAAACTGCAACCTTGTTTATTACATAGTCATCCAGGTTAAACAACACAATAAGTTCCCTGTCAATGCGGAAGTTAGTTGACTCGCAGCCCCTGAGGTGTCTGTGTACAAATCCTTTAACAGCGCCTTTAAAATACTGATATTGTCAATGTTATTGAGCTGCAGCCCCTTTGCGTTTAGTCTGGCCGTAGTTCGTTAGTTCATGGACTATACCAGAGGTGGGCAATCGTGTGACATGGAGGCCAAGAGGCTGCAGGTTTTCATTCCAACCAAACACTACACCAGGTGATGTCACTGATTGGCACACCTTTAACAAGAAAGGAGGGGCTAATTAGTGAAATCGCCTGGTGTAATGTTTGGTTGGAATGAAAACCTGCAGCC
>OMKK01029469.1:0-15158 GCA_900302305.1 Polymixia japonica | reverse complement strand
CCCCCCCCCCCCCCCCCTCCCCCACCACACACCCAGCGGCTCCAGGGCCAGATGGCCACGGTGAAAGGCCACATCTCCATCCGCTCCAAGGCCACCCAGCAGCTGGCTCCGGCCCCCCCCCACCAGCAGCAGCTCTACGGCCGCAGCTCTGGAGCCGTGGCCATGCAGGGCACGCCGCGCACTCTGGCCGTGCAGCGCGGTATGATGCCCAACCTCATGCCCACGCCGGCCGCGTACAACTCCATGAACATGACCCCGCTCAACGCCATGTCGGCCGGATACCGCATGCCCCAGCCCATGATGAACAGTGGCTACCACGGCAACCCCCCTTACATGAACCAGCCGGCCCAGTACCCCATGCAGATGCAGATGGGCATGATGGGAGGACAGGGTTACCCGCAGCAGCCTATGCAGCCCAATCACCATGGCAACATGATGTACACCGGCCCCTCCCATCACAGCTACGCCGGTGTTCCCAAACAGTCACCTTACATGAGCAGATGAGCAGCAAAGAACAAAACAAGGAGGCGTGGGGCCAGGGCTGATACTCACTGTACTCTAAATGTCCATTACTCCTATTCACCCTCTCCAAAGCCACAGCAGGCGCCAGAGAGAGAGAGGGAGAGAGAGAGAGAGAGAGAGGGTCTTGGGGTTCCCTGTTTTTAAATGTTGTCATTTTGTTCCATTCAGTTGGACTTGTTTCCCCTCCCAGCTTGCTGTGTATGGGAGCACGTTGACAGCATTTGGGGTGGGGTGTGTGTGTGTGTGTATATGTGTGTGTGTGCCTGTGTGTGCGTGTGTGTATGTATGTATGTATGTGTGTGTGTGTGTGTGTGTGTACATGGACCTTGGCCATGGCATGCTGCTCTAGGCCCGGCCCACACACTCCTCTCTGACACGGTTTCTCACCGGCCCAGGAGCCTCCTCCGCCTACCGACACGTGGGAGGCAAGCAGGGGACGAGGAAGATGAGGAGGAAGAACAAGAAGAAGACGGGACTATACAGGAGGACCTTATTTGTCAAACTGCAAAAGAAAAAAAAAAATACAAAAAGTGGTTAACTGAGTATATTCAACCATGCACACAATCTTTTAATTGACATAGGAAGCCTTACCTTCAAAAAGAGACGATAAAACATTGTAGGTGGACTTATTTTTATTTTTTGTAACATGAAATTTTTTTTTTGTGTTGACTGTTCTGAAATACTTGTGTGCAGTCTGACCTCTATACGCTTCGGTCTTTATATGTGTGGCATTCTGGAATGGCGTTTCGCCCTCTCGCCCCCCTCGACAGTTCAGAGACGTCTCCGTCACCACTCAGTCAGAAGGCTTCACGTAGTTCTAGGTAAGCATAGGAGCCGGGCCTTCAGTGTGTGAGGAGTGAGCCGTTTCGCCCCCCCTGGAGTCTGTCTTCCTGACTGGACGGTGTGTATCGCAAAACACATCGGAGAAACAGAGTAGAGGAGCGCGTCACTGTCAATATAGTTAATCCATAAATAAACACGTAGCATTTTTTTACAGTATGCCGCCGCTCTGAAAAACGTTAAGATGTAAATATTCTGGTACTTCCCAATATCCAGCAGCACCTACTGGCTAGCTGTCTCCCCCTGGTGGCTGGCTCAGGAAAGTGCAACACTCAACTGTTTATTTTGTTTTTTGTTTTTTCCTTATTTTATTTTTATTTTTTTTTGGTCACACTCCAGATGGTATATAAAATGTCAGTCCTTTGGCAGTTTAGGGATTGCATAAATAAAAGGTGGAATTTCCATGTAACTGTTTTGAGGAAACATGGCTAACTATAGTTGATCAACCCGCCCCCTTCATAAAGTGTTAGTGACCCAAAGAGGTCAAGGAGTCTGCTTTGAATGGTGTTTCCTGTCTAAACCGGTATTGTTCTGTACAAGTCTGCACTCCCACTGGCTAGAGATACAGTGACGGACAGTTAGCCTTCAAGAGACGGGGTGCCTAAACACCCCATGTAGTGCGAGGTCTCGGCCCTCCCACAGAGAGACACTCACAGAATGCAGGGACGGAGGTGAGAGAGCACGCCGTTCCGTTGGTTGTGGCGTTCAAAACGGGAGGCGTGAAGAATTCGGCCCTGTTGCTCCATGTTCCAGTATTGAAAGTCAAAAGAGAATTTGTTTTTTCTTACAGACCTGACGTTTCAGATTTTATTTGTGTGTATTGTTCTGTTCTGTACCTTTTTTTTTGTTTGTTTCTCTGAATTTTATCAGACTGGGCAGCTTTCTTTTATGACACAAGCTGACTCTTTTTGACTTTAGAAAACCTATTGTAGAGAAAATGTTTTTTCTATAATATAAAAAGGAAATTCTGACATTGATATTGGTACTGTCATTTTTTTCACTTCTGTTTCAGGAAAAAAAAACAATACATATTTTTTAGCTCAACTCTTGGGTAATAATTACTAAGAAATTCAAAACAAAAAAAAATTACCACTCACTTTTAGTGACTTTAAGATGCCTTTAACCTCTCCATTCCATCTCATCTCTAGAGTTTTTCTATCTTTGTGTAGTATATTAATGCTATTTTAAACGAAAGGAAAAAACAAATATCTAAAGGTCACTTAGCGTTCTTTTCTTTTGTTTTCTGTTTTTCTTTTTTTTTCTTTTTTTTTTACTATTTTGTGTGTGTATAGGACGACTTCCTTACATTTAAGAGGCATGTAAAAATGAGCTCAGTATATTTCTGTCTGTTTATATCGCTTCCCTTTTTGTATCCTTTGTAATTGTACATGGTGCGTTGTAAGCTAAGAGAGAGCGCAAAATAAAGAGCGGAGCGACGGCTGGGCGCGCAGTGAAGGTTGAGTCGCGCTTGGGCGGCCTCGACTCTACTTTGTCCCTGTATGTATTTCCATTTATTCGTTTTGTTTTCTTTCTTAGCAAGTACTTTCAAAGAACTCTGTACATTTTAACATAAAACAAAAATAAATTATGTTGAGCCATTTATGCTTCAGGGAGCTTTTTAAGTTGTCATCTGGTACAGTTCTACAATGGTTTGCAATGGACGCAAGACGTACAGTAACACGTGTTTCAAGGGGCACTTCACTGGAAAACAAAACTGATTTAGGGGGCTCACAATGTTGCACTCAACCCAAATTGGAAGTAGTCTTTTAATTTAATATAATTTAATATTTTGAGTGTAAATGAATCTGACATCAAGTTTCAATTTAGAATAAGACTTCCTTTTATTTTTAAGTACAACAGGTGCACAAGATATTTGACTTGGACAATTGGTGGCGAGTCATTACACAAGCCAGGATTGACACTAGGTGCAGAGTAAACCATAACAGGACTTCAAATATAGTGCAGACGAGACAGTGTATGACATGAGACAAAATATAAATAATAGTGTATATCCAAAGCCAAAGAACTGTTCCAGTCTAGCACCAGTGGCATAGTTGGTAACAGTAGTGAGAGGATGGGTAATGAGTCTTTCAATCCTGTAGCCTGAACAGAATATGACCAATTTGAGATTGCAGTGATGTAATGATGGTGCAAAACAAAGTGCCAAGGATCATCTGGAATACATTTTCATATACTTAATCCCAGATGAAAATATGACAAAAGAAATATTGTTTAATTAAAAAATACAGTGTAAGAGTAAAAACTGTAGTAACAAAGTAAGAACTGTAGCCAAATAATCAACTAAAGAAAGTAACAGGAGAAACCTTATTTGACAATTCATTATGCTGAGACAACATAGCAATAACTACTTGTAAAGCACTCCACAAACAAGTCTCAAAAGCGCTTTACAATGACAAGCAAAAGACAAGGAGACAAGGTTACACAAATACGTGTTTAGCTGCATTATTGGTGAAATGCTCTCAAGACATGCAGGAGCTGCAGATCTATCAAGGAAGCATGCGTCAATGTATTATTAATGATGATAATAATAGTAATGTATTTTATTCATAACACATTTTGCGATATGATTCATATAGAGAGAAGCGAAGCATTGCTGTTTTCTCCGTTTTCATTATTTCACAGATCATAAAACCCATCTGGATGTGTAATAGATCTATAGAAAGAAAACACACAAGATGAAATCTGATACAGGATACAAAATGTCAGACCAAGTATATTGTACGGCCAATCAATGACTAGCTTTTACTGGTGTTTACTGGTAAATGTCCAATTACAGCTAAGTCCAAAGCAGAAAGAGTCATCAGCTTCCGTATAAGTGACCAATAACTCTTTTAAATGGGCGGGATATTCTACCCTTATGTGTTTCTGATTGGTTTGTTCTCCTGTCAGATTCACATCAGGATTGGCTCCACCCACAAGGAGTGACGGAACTACTGCTTCTAATCTTTCATTGAAAAGGGCGAAAGGCGAGTCGAAAAAAGCAACTTTAGTCTTACGGTGAGTGACTGACGCTGAAACGAACAAGAATATCAATCTTTTCATTTTGAAATTGATAATAACATCCGTTGTCGCTAACGTTATTATGCCCAGTCCTTTTAGTAATATGACTGGCCTTTTTCCGTTTGTCACAAGACCGCTAAGGGAAGGAGGAGGGAGGAGGTAGGGAAGGAGGGAGGAGGTGATGTTGCATGTCTGCTCTCTGTTGATGGAGGCTTCATGTTGTTGATGGAGGCCTCTACGCTCCTGTGAAACACCCAGCTAGCAGTTTAACCACAGAGCTTACGAGCAAACTGCATTTCTACAGGGACTTGTACGTTATGTCAGGACAGAACCTGATGGCGTCGCCGCATATTTAAATGAACACGCCGGTGTCACCTTTCCCAACCAACCGTCAGGTACATCTGCGGGTAATTAGCGTTCCTACTTAGTTATCCTATTAGGATAAAGTACATGTATTCGGTGTTGTCTGGTGTGTCTGTCGGCCCGTGGGTAAAGTATCCATTCAAATGCCCTCAGCGCCATATATGAGTAGTCTTTGTGCATTATTCAGACTTTAAGACACTCTGTCAGCCACCAGTACAACATGTGAAGGGAGAGAGTAACTATGACCCGTCCTCCATTTATAAGGTAGCATCTTTTATTCACATCCGTGATGAAACCCGTCGGAATTGTGTTGTGAGTCTTCAAAAGTTCACATCCTGTTCACAGAACATGCCAATTCAAGGCTTTGGTTGTATTTATTTATTGAAAGTGCATCATATTTCTTAGTGACTCCCAACATCTGTTGTGTTTGGACTCTCCAGCCTCTCAGCCGACATGATCCACAGCCTGTTCCTGGTGAACGCCTCGGGGGACATCTTCCTGGAGAAGCACTGGAAGAGTGTGGTCAGCCGCTCCGTGTGCGACTACTTCTTCGAGGCGCAGGAGCGCGCCACCGAGCCGGAGAATGTGCCCCCGGTGATCCCCACGCCGCACCACTACCTCATCAGCGTGCTCAGGCACCGGATCTACTTCGTGGCCGTGATCCAGAGCGAGGTGCCGCCGCTGTTCGTCATCGAGTTCCTGCACAGAGTTGTCGACACTTTCCAGGTGACTTGTTGTTCTGTCTTCCCTCGTGTTGTTGTTGGCCTACTGCAGGGGTGGGCAACCATGTGCCATGGAGGGCCAAGAGGCTGCAGGTTTTCATTCCAACCAAACACTACACCAGGTGATTTCACTAATTAGCCCCCTCCTCTCTTGTTAAAGGTGTGCCAATTAGTGAAATCACCTGCTCTAGTCTTCGGTTGGAATGAAAACCTGCAGCCTCTTGGCCCTCCATGACACATAATTGCCCACGCCTGGCCTACTGGCTTGTTGATTGATTGTCTATTTTATGGTCTCTGATTTTAATGGATAGGCTCGTTGAATTATTATTATTACTTGCAATGCACCTGTTCTTCTCTAGTTTCTCCTTCCCTGCGTTTACTTTTTAGCCTTGTCTGATTTCTAAAACCCATATCCTGTCTGTGTGCCTGTGCTATCAGGATTATTTTGGAGTGTGTACGGAGGCAGCCATCAAGGACAATGTGGTAGTGGTGTATGAGCTACTGGAGGAGATGCTGGACAATGGCTTTCCCCTGGCCACAGAGTCCAACATCCTCAAAGAGCTCATCAAGCCCCCAACCATCCTCCGCACAATGGTCAACACCATCACAGGTATGAAGCAGGAAGCTAACGTTTGTTTAATCATATTCTGCCACAGTGGCTGGTAAAGACTGAAATGCACCAGGCACTGTCACCATTTGCAAGGTAACTAGATCTTAACAATGTCATAGCACCTCTAAATAATGTTTGGTTTGTCTTCAGCCTAAAAATAAAATGTGTCCGGCGGTGGTGGTAATTCACTTCCATGCAGGCAGGAACAATGCTGTAAAACACTCGCTTAGTAGTATCTAATCTGTCCAAAGTACACAGGGGAAATTATATTTTGGCCTTTATTTTCTGTAATTAACTTTGGAAAATGCGTGAGGTTCACCTAATTGAATGACGTGTGAGCTGTTCTCATGTAGTTACGTAGGTGTCTAGCCAAGGTGACAAGATGCAAACGTAGCCCTGCCTTCAATACACTACGGTCACTATAAGGTAATAAAGTATATTATTTTTGTTTCACATTTTGTTTATCTCTGTTTTTTAAGGCAGCACCAATGTAGGTGAACAGCTACCTACAGGCCAGTTGTCAGTGGTGCCATGGCGACGCACTGGCGTGAAATACACAAACAATGAAGCCTACTTTGACGTGGTGGAGGAGATTGACGCCATCATCGATAAGTCAGGTATTGCTCTGCACTGAAAACAAGGACTGTGTGTCGCTCAACCCAGAAGACTGCTTAGTTACTGTCATATTACTAGTACTTCACTATTGTACTGCTACCACATTAGATGTTATTACTTAGTTTGCATCATTACTGCTATTTTACCACCAAATTAATTGCTTTTATTTAGTTACTTGCTACATTGTTCTTATTGCAACTGTCAGGTTCCACCATCACAGCAGAAATCCAGGGAGTGATTGATGCCTGTGTGAAACTAACAGGCATGCCTGACCTCACCCTGTCATTCATGGTGAGTTTACTAACCTGTTGGCGAGCATTTGACCTCCACTTATCAGTGATGATAAACTTATTTGCTGATCAGCTTTTAAAAAAATAGATTTACAAAGTGATTAACAGACGAGAGAACAACAATTAATTAAAGCCAATAAGATCAACCACAAACATGTCCTACTTGAATTAAAACATGGTCAAAAAGGATAGAAACAGGCAAATACAACAGGAATATAGTGGGTTAAAAAAGTGTTTAAAGAACTGATTTTAAAGGATGACTCACCCTGCCAGCCGTAGCCTCTCCTTCTCCAAGCAGGCCAACTATAATCTATTCACCTCCTTACCCCTCTGACCATTCTAACTCCATTTCCCAGAACCCCAGGCTGCTAGACGACGTCAGCTTCCACCCGTGTGTACGGTTCAAGCGCTGGGAAGCAGAGCGGATCCTCTCCTTCATCCCCCCTGACGGAAACTTCCGGCTGCTCTCCTACCATGTCAGCTCCCAGAAGTCAGTCTCTCTCTGTCTCTGTCTCTGTCTCTCTCTCTCTCAGCTTCCCTTCATATCAGCCCATGGCAACGATCCCTTACACACAGGTCATGACTCATTCAGTCCACCCACCTGCTTACATTAACTGATATTATGTACTCCTTCTTTTCCCCTCCCTTGTTTTCATGCAGTGTCCATCCTGTAAGGTCAAGAAGGTATTTAACTGTGTGTTTACATTACAAATGGTGCTACAACTACAGCTATTATTATCCAATGAAAGCTGGACAAAAGGAAGCATCCTCTTAATACAACCTAACGTAGATATGTAGTATCTTCGTGCTAGTAATACAACTCCATTAGTCCAGTTCTTCTGTTGTATTTTGGTGGCTGTTTGGATTAGCGTACTCTCCCTGAAGAGCAAAGCAGAGGTTTGATGTTAGGTGTGTAGCTGCATCTCTTTGCATAGTTTTCAACCATTTGCAGTTGTTGATACTGTAAACCCCTTGAATGTGTTTTGATGAACCATGAAGATCCATTTCCATGGGTCAAAACAGTTTGGATTCACTCAGTTGGAAAATGCTTTTTGAAATGATTCGCATTGTTGTTAAGTACGACACATTTTATTACCATTGCCAAAACAACAACAAAACAACTAATCAGCTGGCTTTCAGTTTGTTTTTCCCCCATACTGCTAGTCCATACTGTTTTCATCAGTTATCTGGGTCTCTAGTGAGTAACAGTGGTTCTCCTACATAGACTAAGTCAGAAAACTGCCAGCTGGCTGGTCAAGGTCTCTACCAGCCACTTTGGTAGGTAACCAGTCATCATTTGGGTATTCTTTTCTTTTTCAAAACTGTAATTGGCTGGTGACATAGTGTTAAGCCTGAATTATACTTCTGAAGAGAAGGTTTACACTGGAAACAGCTTTGCTAGATGAGGAATAAGAGCTAATTTTCGGTACCGGTACTGGAAAACACGTAGCAGGAAATGCATGATATTGACGTAGCCAGTGTAGCCCCTACAGGTAGTTTTTAGCATCAGGAGGTGCACATACGGCGTACCTGTGGCGACATCACTAACACCTACAGTGCAGGTATGGAGACACTTCGGCGTAGAAGTATAAACCAAGGTAAAGTGGCTGGCAACCATGAGTTTCCCAGCCCGGACACAGCAGTAGTACTGCAGCTCTGGCACCATGGACATTTTCTGAATGTGGACAGGGACACACAGTTTCTCTGTCTTTTGAGTGAATAAGGTGTTGAGTTATAAGAATCATTCTTTTTCTAGAGAGAAAATTCAAGAATCAATACTTTATTGCCATAGCAACCAGTACATGGAAGTTGGTTTAGTGAGCTCGACATTTAAAGCGTCATTATAGCAAAAATGTCACAGAGTGCGTACTTTTCTGTGATCGTGGCTGTGACAGTGACGCAATTTGCACAAGTCGCATCGACATAACATAATCCCAGCAAAGAACATTAAGAACATTGCTGACAACTTCCCTGGTTACCACAAGTGTTTGCATGGCAACCAATACAGCCCTGTCTAGCCATTCACCATGGTTGAAATGCGTTTTCAGACAATCAGATTTCTGGAAGGAAACTTAAAAACCTAGTTAGCAGCGACAAACCACATGACCACAATCCCATTGTTGTTGAAGAGGAAACACTGACCTGGTGGACATTATAATTCTGACCCACTGTGTGTTTTGGCCCGCTTGTCTCTTTTTCCAGCCTGGTGGCCATCCCAGTGTACGTCAAACACAACATCACCTTCCGTGAGGGCAGCTCCCAGGGCCGCTTCGACCTGACCCTGGGCCCCAAGCAGACCATGGGCAAGGCCGTGGAGTCGGTCCTAGTCAGCAGCCAGCTGCCCCGAGGAGTCCTCAACACCAACCTCAGCCCGTCCCAGGGAACTTACACCTTCGACCCAGTCACCAAGGTGTGTGTGTGTGTTTGTGTGTGAGTGACCTTTTAAAAGGAGGAGCAGAGTGTATATTATGTGTGATGCAAAAACTGTGGCTATATAAATATGTATACCCAAATATATCATCCTGTCCGATGTGTGTGCTTACTGGCAACACTGTCACCATTAATAATAATAATAATAATAATGATGATAGTAATAATTTCTAGGTCTTTAAATGTGTAGTCATATGTGCATTGGGACAATTGTTTTCCTCACTTAAGACCTTTTGTGCTAATTTGAAACATTTTTTGAATTTCTGCCCACGGTCATATCTTGTCTGTTGGCCAGCTGTTGACATGGGACGTGGGGAAGATTAACCCCCAGAAGCTGCCCAGTCTGAAGGGCTCCATGAGCCTGCAGGCTGGGGCCTCCAAACCAGATGAGAACCCCAGCATCAACATCCAGTTCAAGATCCAACAGATGGCCATCTCAGGTATGCACACACATACACAGACATATGGTGTACACACACAGACATGTATACCAGGGCTGGGGTTAATTCACTTACAATTCAACCAATTCCAGAGGTGGATTTTCTATAAAAGCCCAAAATACAAAAAATGTTCATGTATCCTATCTTGAAATTAAATAATTGAATGAATGTTCAATCATTATACCTTGTCATAGCATTTTCATTTTACATTTGGAACTGGAATTGAAAGACCCTCTTTCTCTTTCTCATGCAACAACACACACACACACCATGCCACATAGCTAGCTCAGCTGACTACCACCTGACTGCCCTGCTATGTCAGAACAGTGACACATGTACCACTAGATGGCGCCAGATCCAACAATTACAGCAACCACAAGCATGAACTCAGAACCTTTATAGAGGAAATCCTGTTATTCTTCATTTTTGACACACATAAATGCACATTCTTTGTAGCTGTCTTTGTTCAGCTATAGAGTCAGCAACAGTCTAGTTGACAGTTGCTACCATCAGCATACATTGTACTGAACACCGTCCACAATCTTCAGATCCAGTCCAGGAAAAGCAAAACCTGCTTTTTGGTTTTGGAAAAGCAGGATTTGGTATTGAACCCTGTGGAGGTGTTGGCAGGGATAATTCAACCAACGTTTATAATGGGAGGAGCCTACTTCAGAACCCCATTGACGTACCAACTCTCACCCATTCTTCCTTTCCTCTAGCATCCCAGACAGGTTTCCTTGTAGGTGCTCACCGTAGTTGTTTAGCATAGTTACTTCTTATCGATGACTGTTGTGTCCTCTTTTGACAGGGCTGAAAGTGAATCGGTTGGATATGTACGGCGAGAAGTACAAACCTTTCAAAGGCATCAAGTACATGACCAAGGCTGGCAAGTTCCAGGTCCGGACATAGAGACGTACTCCTCTGTGTTCACTGGACCAAACCACTACGAGACAGAGAAAGGGGAGGTTGTGATTGGGGGGGACAGAGGAGAAGAGGGAGAAATTGGTACATTCCCTGTGTATATACATTTCAGGATTTATCCACAAGAATTGGGGTCTACCTCTGTAGCAGTTAGGAATGGACCCTTGCAGATAAAAACCTCTATTGATGTAACAGAGTCAAATATACAGTATACAGGTTAGGGCTTGGCCCAAACCCAAAACATTTCGGTCCAAACCCAGTACGGGGCACATAGCTTTTCGTAAACACAACCAACTCATCTAAAGTCCAAAACTGTTTATAAATTCCAATTAATGTATTGCTGATAACCAATAGTCCGGTCCAAACTCAAGCCATTAATTGAGAAATTCACCCCAACCTGATTAAAGCCCACCAGGTCCAGTCAGGTTCCATCAATTCCAGGCCTACATTTAAAGGTTTTACAAATAAGGAAGATTTTGTTGTAAGCGGATCTGTCTGTCACCTTTTTATATGGTATTCATTTTCCTTGTCAGGTTTCTGTTGAGAGATGTGCACCAATATCAATATGGGTATTGGGGCGGACTTAAGGTCAAAATAGAGCTCGCCAATTAATTAATTCTGATATCAAAATCCAAGCACACCAACTCAATTTTAGTTTTTTAGTTTTTTTTTTCTTCACACAGAAAGATATTGAACCTCTGTAAGGAAGAAAAATGGGTTGTACACAATTATTTTTGCCCACTGAGTCCAAGATAACAGCCAAGTCTATAAACAGTACCTCAGTAAAACTAATGGATCTGTTGTATCAACCAATACCTGACGTTTGGTTCCATGAGTGGCAGGCAGTGTTCCACAGTGACATCATCACTGAAAAAGGTGCATTGTGCAACTTGAAATTCTGAGTATTGAAATTTAAATGTACAGATGAGCATTTTCAATAATTTTTCACAGATCATGATCCTAAATGTCCTGTGCTCTTTGGAGGGGAAAAAACGCCACCATGGCACCCTGCCAGTGCTGTATCCCCACCACTGTCTTCCTGCTCCTTATGTTCTCTTCTAATCCCTTGTTTTCTCTCATTTCTTCTGGCGCTTGCTTGTTTTCAGTTTACATTCCTTTTCATTGTATTCTTGCCTTATTCTTAACCCTCTCCAATAATTTGAGGACTCTGTCGGCAGCACTGGAGTCAACACACTGAAGCCGTCCTCTTCGATCACACACTACCACATCTGATGCTACTAACGGTCACTTTTTCAAGCAAATCCAACGATTGTAGGAGTTACTGAAGTTGTTTTTTGGCTGTTAATGTCATGTTGATTTCTGCTAAAATTTCACGTATATGTCTACCTATTTTATTCATTTAAATAAATTAAATTATTATTTATTTGATACATATGACATGA
The DNA here is from genome assembly GCA_900302305.1 of Polymixia japonica. Lineage (NCBI taxonomy): Eukaryota > Metazoa > Chordata > Actinopteri > Polymixiiformes > Polymixiidae > Polymixia > Polymixia japonica. Next base: position 2,981 of record OMKK01029469.1, on the reverse strand, counting down.
TAATAACGGAATTGTGATCCAACTGCTGAAGCACCATGTCTTGTATACTTGAGAGCTCTTCCCCGCATACTGTCATTGAAATCTGTAATACTTTAAAATGAATTCCATAGCAGCTTGTATTTGGCCCTATTATGACCCAGACTATGAACCATGTCCTTCCCATAAGGTGGCGATACACTGGGCAACTTTGTGGGGAACTCTGATGAGTATTCCCTATGCAATTGTCCTACTAAGCATTTGTTTGTTTTTGTTTTTTTAATCGCATTTATCAGCAAATATTTGAATAGACTTTTGGTCCTGTTGCTGGGAGTATTGCTCATCTGCATTGCCTAAAAAATTGCTGGATGTATCACCACCCTCACCACCCTTACAGTTGTGCTAGGCAGTGGCTTGGTTCTTCCTCTGTGTGTCTGTTCTGTGTGTTTACTACTGGATCATGTTGCTCTCACTCAGTGTGTTTATATGCACAACGTATTCCAGATACTAGCTTATATCCTGGATAAAAACTTATAAGCTTTTTCTATGCATCTTGATTTCCTGACATACATCAAGAATAAGGCGAATTGTCTGAATGTTACCATGGCAACTGAGCCAACATAGTCTGCAGAAGCTAATAGGAAACTGATAAGATGCAGACATGCCTCTGGCTAAAAAAAAGGCATATTTGGGTTTCTCACCATAAGGACATGGTATATCAACCCCTCCAGGTTACTGTAAACGCCATATGGTGTTTGCAGTTAAAAAACAGAAAACCCTAGATTAGACTTTCTCGTAATATTGGAATATTAAAGTGCATGTAAACACACTCACTGACTACATAATGTGGTGTGATAAGGCATTTATGAAGAATGTTAAAGGTTTGTGTTTTATGTTTACAGAGTTTTGTTTTGTGTTTGTCAAAGAGCCTCCAAAGGACTTTTACAGTGGTGTTAAAAATAAAGAAAAAGTAATGTTTGAAGTGCTATATCTGAGTGATGATAATGTTAGTTGTTGAATAGTCACTTAAATATAAAGTTTTTTTTAATTTGCTTTGTTTATGTTGGCAGTTGAAAATCCCTTGAAAATTATCTTTTGATCAAATTATTTTTGCAATACTCATATAGCCTGCAAATGAATTTTAAGACATACAAGAATGTATTCGTATTTTTGAGATCTTTTATTGAAAATTGAGCTTCGAGATTGTCCTATTAATGGCTGTGGTCCAGGTAAAATGTACATGTCTCACTCACTCTTTGAGGTGTTTGACAAGTTGGAGCCTGTCTCACCTCCAAACTGTCCCTCACTCTCCAAAAGTTTGGAGATGACGTCATTGGACACGTTAACCCCCTCGTTCCATAACACTGATCGATCCAGTCCGTAACTTACTGATCACTTTAACCTCTTCAGCCTACAACGTTTTCTTCTCTCTTTTTCCCTCCCTCTTGGTCTTTTAACTCTTAACCGCAGCCTGCACCATCGACAAGATATAGTTTTAAGTGGAGCAGATGTCAAATAAGTTGTTTTTTCCACACCAAGACTTTTGCGCACAGACTAGTATAGACACTTTTTTCTAAACACTTGGAAAGTGGACAACAACAGTAGTTATATTTGGGATATCAAGTAAAGTATTTCATAACTTGGGGGGGAAAAAGTTTTTCACTTTTGTCTCCTGAATGTTTTGATAAGGGTTTATCATCCATACACATTTAATTCTGTAAATGTACTTCGATTTTAAAACGAAAAAAACAGAAGTGAAGAACGTCGAGACATTTAAAGACCCTGTCGTCATGCGTGGTATGTTATCATTTACTATTCTGCTTCTCTTGCTTGGTATATTATGCTTGGTGTATTATATTATGGTTGGTATATTATGGTTGGTATGTTGTATATGGTATAATATGTCACCTACATGATAGTTTTCTTTATAGGTCTGGATAGGACAGTGGAGCCGGTCTAAAAGCCCTGACTTGAATGTGTATTCACACTAGTGAAAGTGGTGAGTTTCTCACCAGAAGCAATTAAGTCAAACGACCTCACACACACAACCTGATATAATGTGTTTATGTGTAAACAAACCCCACCGGTGTGGAGATAAACATACTTTAGATAAAGATACTTTATCTCATTGCAAATCTGCATTGTTTTATGTGACTCCTGTGCGCGGTCGTGCGTGTGACCAGTGCACGTGGCGGTCGTGCGTGTGACCAGTGCGCGTGCCCGGCTCCCCGGGGTGATGTTTAAAGAACCTCACGGGACGCTTCCTTGTTTGTTGTTGTTTTTTCCGTATGACACCTTTTTTTTACATTGAAACACAAGTTGATCCTGTAACAAGACCAGTCTGGAGACATTGAGACTGTGACAGAAGACTTCCGGTAACTTTTATTAAAGAGACAAAACTGCTGAGTAAAGCCACGTGCTGCCGCGCGCTTCATTTAATTGATATTATAAAGTCAGATCTGTTTTATATTTATATTATAAGTGAGCTTCTGTTTTATATTTATATTATAAGTGAGCTTCTGTTTTATATTTATATTGGTTGTTTAATGTAAGTTTTTGTTGTTTAGTCAAGTTGTTTAGTCTGCGCTGTGAAGATATAAGTGTTGATGCTCGACATCCAGAGGAAAACAACATCAGCCTGTTTTCTGTCTAAAAGATGTCGGTTATGTTATAATGTCCGTTATTTACACTTCAGCTGTTTGAAATCATTGCGGGGGGAAATCCAAATGGTAACTGTTTCGGTTGTTTGTGCCTTTATAATTTACAACGTCACAATATAATTCTTGACACACTAAAAGGGGTCGCGTTTAAAAACGTTGTAATACTGCGACAGTTTGAAATATTGTGATTCATCACAGAAAGTTTGCGTCAATTTTGCGTCACGTGTTACGACGACGGGAACATCTGGCAGCAGGTGCACATCTGGACGGGATTCAACTGGGAACAGACTAAAGTTATGTTTCAAGTTGTGAATTTCAACAACGATATATGTATATATGTGTATG
>OMKK01029468.1:40352-52148 GCA_900302305.1 Polymixia japonica | reverse complement strand
ACGTACGGGGAAAAAAAACAAAAACGCGTTCGAGGGGAATTATAATTGAGACTTAACCTTGACATTTGCGGGCGCTGGTGGGAGGAGTTGGGTAAACATTGATGTTCCGGTGACAGGAGGGGCGGGCCGGAACAAATATACCTCCAACCTTCTCCAACCTTCCGTCGTTCCATTTCCTTTTGCCGCACTTTATCGTTGCCTCAACGCAATCCATCTTCGACCTCTAAGTAGGCCATATAGAGGCCTATATTTATTAATAGGTCACTAAAATAAGGTGTTCTTCCTCTGATGCGTCTACAGTATCTTATAGCACGCTAGATTTTGATAACCTTATTAGTTTCAGGTCTCCCAGTCATGCATGCTCTGCTGTGTTCAGTCAACGGTGTTTCATGCAAGACTGTTTTTCTGAGTTAAACTAATGGGTAAGGTTTAAAATAGCCAGGTAGCATTAAGTGTCACCTTGCTGTTTTCTTGGCGAGTCATAATTTAACCACAAGCCATCGTTATATCTGTTATCGCTACTAGCAACTAAACTGCCGTTTAATTCCGGCTTATTGTTGTCACATGAATTTGATGACTCGGTAAACTACGAGGTTCGTCCAAAAAAATCGAAATGAATCAAGCTACCGTCAGATGTCACTTTTCTGTTTTTGTTTTCTTCTAGATGTCGTAACCGTCGGCTGTAATTGCATCTGCTCTCAGTGTCTTCGTGGTGTTTCGTTTCGGAGTATTATTGCGACTTGAATTTGATGAGTGAGCTAAGGATTGACCTCATTAAGACTCCAGTGAGTCAGCGTGAATGATGCCTGCCTCTTCCTGTCGCTTGGCGCTACCAACTAGCTCTTCCCTCATACACCTTCAACGCGTTTGCGCCGCTGGATTAATTTCTCGAGATCAACGAACACCAATGCACAGGGTGACATGTCCCCCCCCCACATTAAACACTGCTCTTTAGTGAAGGCGCATCGTCTTATCAAGATCTTTGCTTCAGGTGCCGACGTTTGTTTTCCGCAACTTGTTTCGTCTGTTGGCCTTTGAAGACTCCCTTGAAAAGGCTTGATCTCAATGCGCCTATCTGATTAAAGATAAATGAATAACGTTCGTGATAATAAAACGAGCGCATCGCGGTTACATCCCGCGTAGTGTATTGGTAAGAAGATAAAAATAAATACATGTTTTGTGACATGTTTAATGTTATTCATGCTCCGGGGATACAGGGATGCAACATAAACCATCATTGATAATGTATTACCGTGCTCTGTTCCCATCTATCTACCTCAATGTCAGAGCGGGTCTCTGCAGAGCAGAGGTGGCTGGAGACGGATGCTTAGTATTCCACACAAATGTCATGCAAAAAAAAAAAAGAAAAAAAATATTGAATTAAAAACCGAAACACACATAAGGACACAAATCCTGACGTTAAGTCAAGCGAGGCAGTAAACAGCAAAGCGTGAAAAGAGCTGTGATGTTTTACGAGGAAGGGCGACGTCGTTTGTGGCTCGTCATTATTCATTATTCACGTTTCCGTGTCCGACTTTACATATATATGGTCGTCTCCCGTACGCGGAGAATACGAGATGAGGGGAAAGGGGACGCCGTCGGCCTGCCGGCCTATCTTTTGGTGCGGTGAATGAGCAGTTTGCCGATGCCCGCGGCTTGTTCCCCCGGGGTCGCAGTGTCCCCCGTTCACCTCTCGCCTCTCCGCGCTGAGTGAAATTACGTGTGCTATTTCTCATGAATACGGTCAGACAGTGCGAGACGCGCCTCTCTGTGTCGTTCGCGCCCCCCGACGGCCATTTTATGCGTTATCTTGGACCCGGCGGGTTAAAGAATGGTGACAAATTCTAAGTTGGTTCATTTTGTGTTTATTTATTTGTTATATTCATATTTTTCCCTACATTGCTGGATTTAATAGTGTCACGGAGATAAAATATGTCATTTTAAAGAGGTTCCGCATTTATATTTTGGAATAGTTATTTAATTGTATGCACCTTGACTGCCTGAAGTCCCATGACCGAAATATTTGCTGAATTTTGTACTTTGTAATTGCTTTGTACTTTTTGTACTTTGATTTCACACAGGAGCAACGAACATGAAAAAGCTTAAATTCCTAGACTGCCAACATTGCAAACCACCAACAGCAACGACTACAAGGGGTGAAGTTGCCGGAAACTCAATGTTACATCCAGACATAAGACGTAACAAATATTCCTGGGTCCCCAGAATATTCACGTAGACCTTCAGCCAGGTTATAATCTACGTTTATGAATTCGGCAGAGTTTAGCTGTTGACACTGAACCCGCTGCATGTCAGGCACAGAGACCAGGGCACGCATGAGGTGGAGATCCTTTTGTACGCTGCAACCTGACCTGTCTCCTGGCCGCTCCTCCCCAAACCCTAATCTCCCTGCGAGTCACAGGGCCATTATTCATTCAAAGCTTCCTCTGTGAGTGTTGGCTTACTTTCCTCTCTGTCCTCTGAGCTTCCTCTTGTGGTTTCCAGGTCAGGGGATGGACAGCTGTGGCCCTAACGCGAGGTAGATACAGCTTGTAAGGGAAAAAATAACTAAATCATGGCTTCTATACCAAAATACAATACATTAATCTTGGGGGAAATCAGGTTCCCTTAAGTCCATTAGTCAGTGTCTATAAAAGTAAGTCTTTTTTGTGTTTTTTTTTTTTTAACAAACAGAGTCAGGTTACTTACTGTCCTTTTAGACCACAATTTCATTACATTTTATGCAATCATTCATTCAGCGTACCTCCTCCAAGAGTGGGTATCTCATTTGAGAACAAAACTCTTTAAATAATGAATGTCTGGAATTTTTTTTTAGACTGGATCAAACAATTCTTTTCAGCAAAACGGCCTGTTTTTGTCTACATCCAAGAGTACATCTGTGATAGGATGTGCCACGATCTGTAATCTGAAATCACGACCGCGGCGATGTATTTTTTTTGCTTCAGTGCAGACGGACAGGTCAGCACAGAGTTGACGGCCTGCTGTCTAATCTGAGAGAACATTCCCTTTTTAACACCATTATACAGACTATACCGCAGTGCTGATGTGGATTACATTAAAGATAACCTTAGTCGACCTATCGGGATTCCTTTTGCATGCAAATCAAAGGTTAGTTAGACTAAAGTCACCGTTTGGTTCACGAGGGCATGGAGCTGTAGACATTTCTTTTCTTTTTTAAATGCCAGGTCCAGTTAGTTGACGCATGGAAGGAGAGGCGAGGCAGCCTCGCTGAGGGCCATACTTCCCAGCATCCCTCCCTCTCCCTCTCGCCGCCTCGGCTTCCAAGAGCTCGGGCCTCTGGCTGTGTAGCCATGACAACCAAATGAGGTAAATGGTTGCAGGAGAATTCTCCTCATCGCCCTCACAGCACTCATTTCAGTTGCTCACGAAGGTGGTACATGTATGTTCATCTCGCAGTCTTCCTTCCATCCAAAACAGCCTGATTAATATCTGGATTTGGAAATGTGACTGATGATTTATTTATTTTTTTACTCATAAAGACCCTTTTCTGATGTTTGCCATGTACTGTGGTCATTTTACGCTCTGAGAGGCCCTGACCTGGACAGAATTTAAGGAAGAGCGATTCCAATTTTTTTGAGTTCTTATGGGTCCGGAGTGTTACCAAAAAAAAGTTCTCGAAAGGTTCTTGTGTAAAAATGTGTCTAATTTGCATATCCAATATGGCCGCCACAGAAAGTGAATATGCACCATATCGCGGTAGCCTTTCAACGAAGCGTAAAACAAAATGCACCAAAACCAAAACCTTTGGGTATGTAGAATCCATTAGTGGCATCAGATGTATGATTGAAGGTCAAGGTCATGCTCTGGGCCCTGAAAGGCCAAAACTCATAATATTGGAACCACACTACATAGTAACGTATTTGAAAGTATACATTAGTGTATTAAACATCTTATTTATATGTACATTCACACTTAGAAAAGAGTATATGGGGTCATAGGCAACAGAGTCTTTCACATCATCAGATCTCGTCAAAGTACTGGTGGTAGGTTTAGCTCAAGGTCACTATTTTCACAGTTCTCCCCTTGGCAGACACTACACAAGTCCGTACAAGCAAGAGATTGTACGTCCTGCAAGTGCATCGCGCAGTCTGTCTTGCACTTGCACACAGAAAATTGCTTTGACTAGCTCTTGCGGTGCAGGAGTATTGTCCGTTTGTACAGGAACCGTACGTCCGTTCTCCACCTGCCAGCCAAAATCCACAGCGTGCAGAGAAACTCCCTTCCAAACTATTATCGGTGGTACGCACGGAAGAGAGTGATACTCGATGGCAGACGATGTCGGTGGAAGTGTTTCTGGCTTCGTCATGGTGCCACCTTTCACTACCTGTACGGGAGACAGACTGAAACAAAATACGTTTGTGTCATATGACTGAGACTGGAAAAGTTGCCAAGGTGTGACAAACTGAGGAGCGGCGTACGAAAAACATGAACAGTCAGTCGCAATCACAACCTTTTCTAACAGAGATACTCAGAGATACAGAGGTATACAGTTTATTTTCTGTACCTTGTTCTTGTACCGTCGGTAGCGTAGCTCAATACTTCTTTCGCTTAGGAGTCGTAAGGCCAAGTCTCCAGCAGCAATGACATTTTCGAGGGATGCATTGACGTCACCGAAGACATCGTCTTGCTGTGCTAGGGCGACACTTCTCCGGGTCTTCTGCAGAGATGCAGACTAGCCGAGACCCAAGGGCCGGCAGGTGGTGTCATATCCCGAAAGACGCGTGCAAGTCTGTTCTTCGAGCTTTGCTTGGACCTGGAAATTATGCAAGTAATTTTGTCTCTTCTTACAGAGATGTTCTGAAACTCAGACATGATAAGTAAAGTATTCATGATTTTTGAAGAAATATTGAACACACCAGCTGGATGTGCCAGACTCTCCTCTTCGTTTTGGTGGGCTTTGCTGGCGCTGGAGAGAAATACAATGTCCTCTGCATCACTAGGGGTGCGGCGGAGAAGGAGAATGAGGACATCTGTATCTTCTGCCACAATGACAGTGGGCTTAGTGTCGGCGTGCTTCAGTGTCAATGATGAAATTGCTCGGCATGTAGCACTGGGCACCCTGCAGCTTGGAGGGACACGCCCACAAGACAGATGAGTTGGTTGACATTGGCTTTGTTGGCCATAAAAGCTTCTTTGATAGATTAACGGCGCCAGCCTCTTCTACTCTTACGCCGACCTTGGCCGATCGCCCGGCTCGACGACGACGAGCCCCGTCTTTTGTTGCGAGATGGTCTGGATGTGGTGACATGGTCATATTTCTCCTGAACATTGGTAGTGTACGTGTTGACAGTTGAACCGTATGTCATTTGGCCATGGTAGCTGATGAATCAGAGGACCTCCATCAAGAACGTAGGCAGACCCAACAGGGATGTTGCAAGAGAGCTTATCGCCACCACATTGATGCCAGATTGATGTCAGAAGGTCAGCGAGCTCCATGCTCCAAATACAAGCCTGTGCGCTACTTGATCACAGTCCTCATTGCTGACCTCGAGCTAAACCCTACCCAAGTACTTTGACGATGATGTGAACGACTTCTGTTGCCTATGATCCACATGAAGTGTGCATGTCAATATAAATAAAATGTTTAATACACTAATGTATACTTTCAAATAAGTTACTACATAATGTGGTTCCAATATTATTTTTGGAGTTTTGCCTTTCAGGGCCTCACAGGGCCTCACATGACCTTTGACCTTGACCCAGAGCATGTCCTTGACCTTCAATTATAAATCTGATGCCACCAATTATTATTTTGAAGCTATTATTTAAAAATATATATATTTTATTTTCTGCTCAGTCGACCACTACTTGACTTTAGACTGCCTCAGTAAAGCATACTATAGGTTTAGACCTCATCAGATATATCCAATGAAATTAAATGACAAACAGACACCTGTGTGCATGTTGAGGGAGTTAATCTGCACACAGGACAAAACAAAACGAAAAAGAACGAAAACACAACCGTCTGTTAACCAAAAAAACGTAAATTCTCCCATAGTGTCGCATTGTTATTGTGCTCTGTAACAGCTGTAGAAACACCTCTCTCATCAGAGGTAAAGATGATCTTAATTAATTTCCAACTGACTTGTTCATTCCTTTAACTCTTTTCTGTGCACAGATTGTCCAAACGCAGAAAGCTCTAGATGAAAGGGATCAGTCACAAACAGACCCACATGCAAGCGGATGCTATGTGAATTCTTAAAAAAGTCTCTAATTTCTCTGACATCCTTTCCATAAATAGAGCAGCAATTTGCATACCTGCAGTGTGATAACAGTGTGTGCTGTGCTAGATTACACTCTGTTCCCGCATAGAGGTGTTTACAGATGAGCCTCTCTTGGGCTGGCTTGCCAAGACAAAATATTTGCCTTCTTCGTTCAACTCTGGGACACGAGGGGACGGAATTGACATGACAAATCGTTATTATGTCACTGTTAAAGTGACAATCCCGGAGATCTCAGAATATTTTCATTTAAATAAATGTCTGTTAAGTTACTATCTATCGCCGAATGAGGTAACGCAATTGGTGATTTAGCCTATGGACCATTGATGAAAGCCCTTGCATTTGCAGTATTATGAGTATTAAGATCCGGGTGTCTGTGGCGATTTCCCTGCCATGCATTCAAATTAGCGTTAGTGACGCGTTTTCCCTTTGAAGTGAGGTCCAATTACACACCTGCAATTACCGCTTTTTCACCACAGGTGCCGCCAAAGACAACGAAACGGGAGATCTTCGAGATTGACGCTTTAAGAAATCCACCTACTTAAAGTCAGTAGGACTATCTGAATTTAAGTCCCTTGCAGTATAATTTCTATTCATGCGTTTTCAACTCTTGTATGTAATGTCGGCAGCGATTCACTTTAGCCGGTCATAGTACGCATTATTAAGGAACGTATTCAGACTGTTCAACTGGGGGCTTTGTTGAGTAATTGTATAAAAGCATAGCAGGTTGCACAGAATTAGCGATGGGACAATTGACATTGCCCACGTCTGTCTCGTTCAATTTATAATAAACACCTAATGACGTAATGGTGAAGGTTAGCAGTCAGTCCTATAGGGTTGCTAATGTATTCTTTTTTTAACAAAAGATGTAACAAACAGCAGTATTTGTCTCATAATATGCTGTAAGCCGCCACAACCTCATAGATACATAATCGCAATCAGAGAAGCACTGGGCGGATATTTTTTTTGTGGCTGGGTTTCGGACACAGTTGTGAAACACTGAACTGCACTAAAAGCGATGCAGTGATTTGACTAGAGAAAACGTTCTATATTTTGTGGCTCAGTGCTTTTTTTCACAGCGGATAAATTATTGGAGCGAAATATAGGTCATCTCCTGCCTAGTATGCAAAACACAGAGCATTGTGCATTTCAATCGCAGCCCCTCTGTTGACAACCATGAGACAAAAATGTCATTGCCACAGAATTTGAGGGCAGTAGCCTGCAATCACACAGGCAGGAGGATGATCCAGAATAATAGTAATACTGTACCGCAACTGAAGGCCGCAATAAACAGCATGGCTGCCCGGCCTCCAGCCCCAGAGAAATGGACATACGCAATGACTTATGTTATGTAAAGAGACCGGGATCTAAGAAAATCCACGTTGACGGAAACCTTGTCGTTATCTTGACCTCATTTCCTATGATGAATCAGGACTGCTGCTCACGATTGAAATGTTTCATTCCGGTGATTCACAGAAGCATCATTGAATGAATACAAGGTAGCTTTTGATAACGCATTTTGAAAAGGCCACGATGCATTTCATCTGAATTTGCAAAATAACATAAATATCAGAATATTTATTCATGAGCTTATCATTCCAAAACATGGAATGACCTTCTATTTAACATGTCTCTGTACTGTATCTGTTGCTCTCAAATCCAAATACTCCTCTTTCTTTATGTAACCTGACTCGGCTACCATGATGCAACTACAGGTTCTGAACTGCTTTGTATTGGAATTAGCCTGAGTTACAAAGTTGTTCATCTGATCCTCATTTCAACCAAAACTGCAGTGAAGAAGCACATTCAATCCCCAAAACTATTATTTAGAACACTTGACCAAACGACTATGTACTCTATACACCAAAATAAATAACTATTATAAACTGGGGGATTCAAAAATAATAAGACATTTTCAAAATCAAATCATGTTTTTTTTTTTTCTTTTACTGAGACTTAGATAGTTAGAAGTTGGATACTTTGAAGTTATGAAAATCTGCATTATGTGGGCAAATTGCACATCAATGTTCTCTCAATAAGTTCTCAATAAGGAGTTCTGGAGATGCTCTCAACCACAACAGACATGTCGTCTGAGAAGAACAGCTGAATATTTAGGATTCTATGTTATCTGGTTATAAGCCATGTTTTTAGGAGTGCTTTGGTGCCTGCTATTACCCTAAACGAACAGGTTAACCCTACTGTACACAACGCCAAGACTATGAATAGTGTTCAGGCGAAATTGAAATCAAATTAGGTTCCATGGCATTTAACCAGAGGGCTGCCACACCATTTCTGCACCATGACAGCAAGTCAAGCTTGGCCAGAAAACAAATTGGATCGAATGTGAAGCAGCATTTATTTCAGCGAGTCACATTTAAATCTTGCTGAAATAACGTGGATTGGATATAGACCTTACAAAAATAGTACCGATCAAAGCTTTGCTTACTTATGGAATTGAGTTTTTATTTGGAGAACAGTTTAGCTTAGGAAGCAATAAAATGAACTAGACCACTGATCTGATCATTTGCACAAACTAGCAGCAACCAGGTAGAAATGAAGAATAACCTTATCTGACATCTAGCGTTAAAAACGAAGGGGGCGACTTGACGATAACGGAAGCTTTGAAGCGAGGTTGAGGTTGAACAATAGTGAGTTCCGTGATATTTGTTTCCGTAGAATCTTTTATGAATGCTGCAAAACCAATATATAGGGACACGCACGTGACCCAGCGCAAAGTGCTTCCACGAGGGCCATCAATTATTCAGCCAATGAAATAGTTATGAAGCTGAAGTAGTGATGAAGTTATGAAGCTTTAAGAGTTATTTCTGGTTTCTGCTTGTTTTGGCATAAGACCAAGTTCTCTTTCTAGTTGCACGGTGAGGTTTTTTATAGGTTTACAAATAATGTAAACACCACTTTGTACATTGTAGGTAACACCATGTCCTGCATACAGTATATGTGTTTGCATTTAGCATAATCTCTTCAAAAAGCAACTTGCAATGGGTGCTATTGAAATGTGTGCACCCATGATACTATAACGTGCTTTGGATTAAAGGCTGTATGTTTTGGACATTTTATTTGGGAAACCCACAGGTCCAGACTTGGAATCAGACCATGTGGTGCTTAAAGGAATAGTTCACCCAAAAATGAAAGTTTGTGAAGAAACTCATTAGTGCAATCATTTGAACATTTGGACTATGTTGCATGAGCAGTTTAAAGTAATTTTATGGTCATGTTTTTGCCCTTTTTGGAACTCTAAAGTTCATATTCACTTCAATTGTTTGGGAGAAGGCTTAGATGGAACTGTGTCATAAGGACATACAGTATAAACCGACACGGGGAGAGTAGATAATGACTATTCCTTTAAGTCAAAGTCTGAATGTAGTTACTAGTGAACCTACCTTCAGGCTCACTTCCTGTTCCAGCGCTATCATGCTAAATATGAGACCTAAAAAAAAAAAAAAATCAGAGTATGCTAATGTTGTCATCCTTAGTTGCCATGGTTACACTAAGAGCATACACTAAGAGTTGTCAGAATTTAAGAAATAATTCTGCACATAAAAACGTCGTGCCAGTTTTCGTCTTTGACATTCTTTCCCCTGAAGTTCTTTCCTAAACGTGCGTTCAAACATCTCCCTGCGTATCATCCCTTTACTGACAGACGTCTTCGGTTTGAAATTGATGACAAGTTACCACCAAAACTCCAGATATTTAGGTTGTTTGTAATTGGAGCCATGCACATTCCACCGTCTCTAATTAGGAGACCCTGCTGTCTAATGAGTGGTCATTTGTCTGGAGATGCCTGATAGGACCTAATGGGGACGGGATGTTAATTAATAAACATCGCCTAGCGGTACATGTGTGGACAATTAATAGTGCTTAACGAGGAATAAGATGGATGACATGCGGGCTGGTGATGGACCTGAGTTGAACAAAGTTGGGTGTTAGGGATCAGGGAAACTCCATCATTGCAGTGGTTTGAGAAACACATAACTTAATGGAAAGCTCTTAATCACTGGTGACAGGTACTGGTGGAGCGTACTGAAAGTAAAGTACAACTCATCACTCTTGTATGCTAATTGTATCGCCACCCATCACTGTATTTTCCATTACAGTACGCGGGTCTGTTGTCCGTCCCTCTTTAGCATGTAGAGATTATATAATCTAAGTGCATAAGCAACAAGTTAGTCTCTAACTTTATGCATAACTTTCACGACCATTTTTTAGCTTGAACCGACGGTACTTTGGATGTTATTAAAACAAAACAAAAAAGAGCAGTTTTGTGAGTCAGGGAGTGCAGAGGTCATTACTATTCATAGCGCAGAGTGGATTGAAGTGTATGACAAAACTTGGGATCTATTCTAAGCTTGGTGATTCAGCACCGGCCCCATCACTATCAGATAAGATGACAGCCTAATATTGATGGGCCTTGTCCTCGCTCTTGCCGAGACTGTACGGTATGTACACAGTCGCCGAGCCACGCCGTCCCCCCAGGGCACATCCTTGGCTTCACAGCAGCGTGAGAGTGACAGACAGACGCTGCAGGTGCATAATCCTCGCGGGGGGAAGAACGGAATCGGTAATGAGAATCTCAGAGAATGCGGCTATTCTGTTCTAAGCAAAGAATAGCAAGAGTATTTTTCCAATTATTGACAAAATGCCCCTCACCTGATGAGGTGCGGGCGCAGCGCCTCTGTGATGAGCTGCTGTTTGTTCTCTACAATGCAGAACAGCAGAATCCATCATGAGTTACTGATGTTCACAGTGATGTTTACTGGAATCAGTACCAGCACATATTGACTAAGATATACTGTACTTGAATGCAACCACATTTCATACATGTTGGTCAACTTTGTTATTGTCTTCGTCTATGTATAAGTATGGTGTGTGTTTTGGGTGTCCAGCAGTTTGAAGGTTTCATTAGTTCATACTACATGTGCGTTGCCCTCGGTGCATGTGTGTAATTAATTAATCCAATTTACAATTCTCAACAATCTCTACAGTTCTCAACAATTACCTGCTCGAATCTATAATCCCCACTGGAAAATGCTGACTAAACATCAGTTTCTCCACACCTAGTGAAGCCCGTGCGCTCTAAGTTTGACTAAAGGGCAGACCATCTTTCGGCTGGTGGCCCATGTGTGGCACAGAAACCAATATGTCTTCCAATAAGTTCCACTTGCAAAGCCATTAGACTTCCAGTGCTCCTTCCATCGAAGCCCCTAATGGCCTCCTGCGTGGGACAGGTGCTCCACAAATTGCTTCCTCTAAATGATTAACGACCAAAGATTTATTAGAAGTCTAACGTGAACGTGAGGATTCTGTATGTGTGTGTGTGTGGGTGTGCGTGTGTGCGTGCGTGCGTGCGTGCGTGCGTGTGTGTGTGATAGCGCAGGCTAACAGAATAGAATGAGTAATAAGTTGGCACAAAGAGAGCGAGTGAGACTTAATGTGGTTGCTCCGCATCCCTAACATGTGGCCTCTTACGTTGACGTTATTAGACCCGTATGTAGATCGAATGACATTACGAGTGGGA
>OMKK01029468.1:0-40332 GCA_900302305.1 Polymixia japonica | reverse complement strand
TGTGTATGTGTGTGTGTGTTTAAGAATGCAATGGGTGTTTTTAATTATGTCACTCTGCATGAGGATATTTTCTTCTGCTGGAACATTTTGGTCCTTTTCACAGCCTGCCTGACTCAGTGGTTTTGTGTGTTTGTTTGTGTGTGTGTGTGTGTGTGTGTGTGTGTGTGTGTGTGTGTGTGTGTGTGTGTGTATAGTGTGTGTGTGTGTGTATATGTGTGCATGTATAGTGTGTGTGTATGGTGTGTGTGTGTGTGTGTGTGTATAGTGTGTATGTATAGTGTGTGTATGTGTGTATAGTGTGTGTGTGTATAGTGTATGTGCGTGTGTGTGTGCGTGTGTGTGTGATAGCGCAGGCTAACAGAATAGAATGAGTAATAAGTTGGCACAAAGAGAGCGAGTGAGACTTAATGTGGTTGCTCCGCATCCCTAACATGTGGCCTCTTACGTTGACGTTATTAGACCCGTATGTAGATCGAATGACATTACGAGTGGGAGGCAGATGTTGAAGATGATGGAATATATTGGGTTACGCACAAGCCCTTAGGCCAAAGTATATATTATAAGCTTTTTTTTTTTAACCGTAAGCCAATAATGATCAGTTATCAGTTTGTCAAATGTCTGCAATGTCGAGTTCAACTTTTGAACTTTTGAACAAGTGTTTACTCAGTCCCACACCTGCAAGTCAGTATAATCACGGCCCACGGCCCTATTCATCACTGCCACATCCACTGGTGGCGACACGAGGGTGAAGTGACCCGTGACTGTTTAACATGCTAACCCAGATGAAGAACACGTGCACCTATAGATTAAGAATGACAAACCTCCCCTCCCATCAGCGCAGATTAAGGGAGCACGCTGGCGCAGAAATAAAACGGCTGTCATTATTGTGAACGGTGATCGCTCCAGTTCAGAAGCATATCTTCTCACAAGCTTGTGTCAGCAGTCTTCACTCCTAACC
Source organism: Polymixia japonica (assembly GCA_900302305.1). Lineage (NCBI taxonomy): Eukaryota > Metazoa > Chordata > Actinopteri > Polymixiiformes > Polymixiidae > Polymixia > Polymixia japonica. The sequence goes on along the minus strand of OMKK01029468.1, from coordinate 39,374 downwards.
TTACATCCATGTGAATTCATTTAATCCATATCATGGATTATCCATAATCCATATATGCAGATTAGCGGTTCACCTAAACTAACCTAAGTGAACCAGATTTGACCTGAAAACTCTGAGAAATAAAGACTTAATTTCAAGTTCTATAGCATAGTCTTACAAAAGAGTTTTCTTTATCATGAATTACATCACGTTGTCAAACAATTGTTGCTTGTAAGTATTCAGTTTGCCTCATGCATTTTACATAAGTGCATTTTACATAAGTACCTCAAAGCTGAATGTCAGACATCACTGAACCAAAAAATGCATTCATTCTGTCGCAAGAAAATGTCAGGTTCCCCCTGAGTGCCACTGCTTTGCTGTCCAGTTCCCACTACCTATTCAACCAGGCAGCTCCATCAGAAAATCTGAGATTAAAGGTACTTTCCTGTTCTGACTCAAGTCTTTAACTGAGTCTTGGAGTGGCAACAGTGGTCATCTTAACGTATTTACATTTTTATAGGAAGCTGAATTAGTAGGGAGTATTTTGATGGACGTTGCAGAATTGTAGCCCTAAACAGTGTTTGTTGTCGTTGTTATTGCTGAATACATAACACCACCTCTCGAAAACAAGTATTCCTCCAGAGCTAATTGGAAGAGCATTAGGAGGGGAAGCATGTAATTGGCTAAGGTCTAAAAAATACTGTGGGTAGAGGTGCATTTTGAATTATGTACACGATAATGACCAAAACTACAAGGCAGGCGGCCTCTCAGACAGGCCTGAACAATTAAAAAAACGGAGCAGCGGTTAGAGCAAAGCTTCAAAACTGTTCTGGATGGCAGTATAAACAAACTACTGAATTAGTGGAGGAAGGAAAGCAATCATCATTTTTGACAGACGGCTCAGAAAAATAAATTGCTAAGATAACGCCGAAATGTCTGTTCTCTGGCGCTCTGACATCACCGGCTTGGTTCTTGTCCTCCGTGTAGTTCCAAACTGAATTTTTGAATCTGTAGATTTTGATCAGATTAAATACAACCAATGGGATTATGATATTCTTACCTCACAAAACATTGGAAGCCTCTGCCAAATAAAAACACTCACCTTTTTGTTCAACTGATCTTGCCCGTAAAATGCATCATATACAATAAGAAGCATAGTAAATGAATGTAAAAACGTTTAGTTCAATTGCTATTTCTAAATACCTTACAGTCCATCCAACCATGTATTCATGCAGTCATTCCTCTGTCTCTGCTACAGGCTACATATCCCACAGCAGAGAAGACACAATGTAAAAGTCTATGCGATTGGATACAACAACAACAGTTTTTGTTATTAAGGTAAAGAGCAAATATGGAAAAGTGTAAGCAAGGAGTGAAGAGAACCGAGGAGTTTCAGCGTTTGATGAAATTACGGAGGACTGAAATGCTCCGCTCCTTTTTCCGGTGACTGTGGACTGAAAATGGCTGCCATTACCGCGACGCCTTGTGCTGCACCATTGAACTGCACTCTAACACTGACAAAGAAGGCCCTTGGAGGAGGTCATACCCAGTCACACATCTTGGAAAAGAGTCTTGGGATCTACCATTATACTGCACCACTGAATCCTGACAGTAATGAACTATTAAATACTTCTTAGAGCAATACAGACATATTTGAACTACGGACTGTGCGCTTGATATATCTTGACCTACAGTGAACCAGCCTGAGAAATGGACACACTCGTGTGTTTGTTCCGAGTATTCAACATGTTCAGATCTGGCTCACAGTCCATAGTGTGATACAACAGTTCAGAGGAATTCACTGATGTCTCAAGAACCGAGTTGCATTTTCTACCCTGTTCAAGCCCAAACTGAAAGTCAGAATGAAAGCCATAGTACAGGACTGTAGATAACCAGTATCTACAAAGCCTTTATTTATTTACATGGCTAAATAAGAGTTATGCAGTGTATATAGTAATAATTGAGAATATAATGTATTCACTTTCAGCATGGTTGTGGTATTGACTGTGTGCATGTTCACCCCTAAGACAAACATTTAAATGATCACATTTGACATTAAAGAAAATAAAACAGTTCATAAAACAGTTCGGCTGGCTGGCCAATGTGGCACATCGTTGTGGTCGCAAATCCGCCATTTTGCCTGTGCGACCACATCGATTTCGGCTTTGTTTGGAGTATACTGCTAGCTTAAGGCACCAGCAACTGTACATTAGCTAAATGATTTATGCACCTGAGTTAGCTAGATAGCTAGTTTATGGAATTACGGTGTTAAGTTACCTCTTCTACCAATTTCTTGCTGACGAACAGAATGCTCACCTGTTGCATTCCGCTTCATCTGAACATTTCACCCCGAACGAGTTTGGAGTCTCCTTTGCGTGGAGGAAGGGAAGGACGTTTATGCTTGCACTGTTTTGTATACTGGAAATCCTGGTACTTGAAGTTGGCCAGAATATCACTGTCTTTAAATGAGAATTACAGCTAATTATAGTTTAGCTACTGATCGTTTTAGCTGCGATTTATTACAAATTAGCAGATACTTTGCCGAGTAGTTTAGGTCTCTTTAAGTCATCACTTGCCCACTGCAGATACAGTATATTTACTGTGTAAATATATCTATTTACATGCATTAAACTGCAAATTAAGTTGTTTCATTGCAATAACAATGTTATTTAACTTAATTTAGCGGCCATTATTGCTTACCAATCAATACTTACTAGCAATTATACCCATTAACTACCCGCAACTAACCTCTAATTAACTGGCTGCAAATTAGAAGGTTACTGAAATTTGCATTTAAACTTCCTGAAAAGAATTACCGCTTAGCACCTAGACCTCATCCCTGCATCTACCTACGTCATTAGATACATTAGATACATTAGATACATTAGATACATTAGATACATAGCATTTGCACGCATAATCAAAACAGCCAATCATAGCATTCTAAAAGCTTTTTTTTTCCAAGCTGTGTATGTTCGGGGGCGGAGGGTCGTCACTCCTCACCTGTCGAAAAAGCCGCTAGCAAAAAATGTCAACGCACGAGTTCTGCTGGTCAGCTTTTGGGACGTAAGCAAGCAACACTCCCCGCATACGTTGGCATTTGATGCGCCGCAGACTGAGGAGAGAAGATAACAATCCTAACACACCAACCGCATCCCGCGGAAAGAGCACTCCAAGGTCAGCGTTTTCAGCAGTGATTACGGCTGGTATTTGAGAGACATTTTATTTCAGGTGATTGGGTGGAGAGCTTTTCACTCTAATGCCCCTTTTTTGTAATTCTGAGTGTAACGTAGATATTGAGCCGGTGTTCCAGGCTCTTTGTGCTCTGCAAAGTGGCACTCCCTGCTGCTTAAATTGAACAAGGAGAGAAGCCACCCCCAAGCTGAAGACCGAGTCTCCTGAGCGAGTGTAGACCTTTGCGGGGCACGGAGGGCTACGGAGTACTGATTATAAATTTAGAAAACTGGTGCACTTGCTCTGCCAGGAGCGTTCGCATTACCATGCCGTTCGTTTACATAGAAACACCGCTTTCAACGAGGAAATGCAAAAAAAGTCGACAGCCATATGTTCAGGGTTCAGAGGCAGGCAAAAAAGTGTTATCTTTGTGCAATATGGCTGTAATTATCTTGACCCAGTGTCCTTCTGCACAGTCAGATCTTTGGCCCGGCAACATGGGGGCCTCAGTAATGGCTCCAGAATCCAGAATCATTTTCCTCTTCACCGCAGGCATGCTGAGAATTCAAATTCTGCTCACATAAAGACAGCCGGAGCACAGATTGGCTCCCAGATTAGCTCCTCATCCCGACTGTCTCCTCACAACCTCCAAGGGCACCAATCAGAAAGAAAAATGATTGCCATACCTTTTTCTCAACGCAGTGTGTAAATATCCATAATTCTGCATGGAGACCTCACCGCCGTTAAGTCTTGTATGTTGGTAAACATAGACTAATGCAAGAGATTAAATTGTTCTTGAGGCTATTTTTTGTTAGAGCAGGAGGTTAGGTGAGGAAGTGCTGCCCAGAAGCTCCATGGTCGATGACTTCAGAGCACCTCTTCCTGTGATACAGTACAGCCATTACGAGACTGTAGCGTTACTGAATTAATACGTTAATCCAGCTTTGTTTTGGACAATCCTCATGATACATCTGAGCTCTCACAAAAAATATCACTCAGCCATTTCACGTCCACAACATAAGGTAAAAAAAAAAAAAAAATATATATGAGAATAATGAAAGAAAAGTAGCGGAGTAAATTACTGCTGATACTTTCAATTTCCAGGGGACTTGGGAAGGCGTTCACTTTACACAATGGAAAAGTTCAACATTCACCCTCCTAGATGTGTGAGATTTCTGCCTCTACCCGCCATTTATTTTCTGTTTTCTATCTTTAGTGCCTAGCTATTTTGAACAGAAGTGTGGAGTCAATTACACAACTCAGTGCCTTTGGTGTGTTGCCTCGTGATTTCTTATTAGGAAGTCCAGGGTGCGTGCACTGCTTGCTTATGAAGTTGTTTGTTTACTGGACTTAATTTGGTTTATGTAAAATTTAATCTAGCCAGAGGTTAATCAGTTGACTATATATGTCCTACTCAAACGGCTGTTTTATTTTGGCTGCTGCCAATTATGATTGATTTATTATTAACTGTAGTCCCGTTTGGACATAGACATAATATTTCCAAACTAAGATATCAGTCAACATTGATAAACCTCGGAAATAAGCATCGCTGGCACCAGATCATCTTCTGCGTATTATCCTCTATAGAAGATGATCGGGAGAGAAAGATCAGTGTGTATTACTAGGAGCGCGTCCGTCCGCACGACTACTTGAAGCTGCCGTGTCATTAATCTACCTCTAATGGCCAGAATGTCCATCGCTGTCGTTCTCCTGGCCGTCAAACGGCCATTAGGCTCTTCTCAGGCCGAGGGAAGTGTCCAGCCGATCGCTTAAACTGTGCCGCCACGTCACCCCCGCTGGCCGTTCAAACGTCCCGTGAATCTTCCCGTCACCGGATACAAACACAGCCGAGCCTTGAAACGTAAACGGAGGGCTAGCGTGGCTCTCTGGAGGACCCCGTGGGGTTATGACATTTAGAAAGCTAAATCCGCTCAAATTGTATGCGTAGCAAAGTGTACAAGATTTCGTGAGAATGATTTGTTTTGTTAGAATCTCGCAGCGTAAAATGAACGGAATGGTATTCTTTTTTTTTTTCTATTTAGAGATAAAACGTAATATAAAGATAAAGGGAGCAGCAGGGGGTGAGAAGGATACTTTTGTTGCCTTGGAAAAAATGTGTGACTTTGAGATATGCTGTATAGGCTGGAATTTGTATTTTTTTGGCTGACTACAAATTGAAGTTTGCCATCCGCACCACCAGGGATGTGGCTCAATGGCTCGAGGCCAAGTGCAACCAACAGAAAAGAAATGTTCACTTGTATCATCCAAACATACAGTTTTCCATTCAATGTTTTTAGATTTAAACATGGTCAGTCTATTAGGGTGTTAAACAAACCATTCCACCATGCTTGTGTGCTATCGAGCGTTGGCACGATTTACAGCACAGTATAAGTTGTCTGTATTTATTGAGCAGCATCGAATTACTTAAATAAAGTAAAATATGTATTATCGTGAAGTTAGTTCCAGTGTGACATTAGTTGTGATTTTTTTTCACACAACTCCCAGAATCCTCTTCTTCTATTGTCTCTGCCTTTCTGTTTTTCCTGGTTCAACCTTCCCCTCCATTTCTACAGAATCTGTACTAGAATTTGCTACTGTCAGTAAGTAAGTAAACTTTATTTATATAGTAAAACAGCAGTTCCAAAGTGCTTCAGAGTTGATAATAAAAAAGTGCATAATAGTACACAGCATAAAAACAGCAAGTAACAAATGCAATTTATAAAACGGGAACAGACACTCAACAATACAAACAAGCAAAACAAAATTAAAAGACAAATAAGACCAACAGGAATTGCAGAGCAGCTAACATATAAAAATACCAGCTTATACAAGTGGGTTTTTAAAAGTTGTTTTTTTTAAACGTGGTACAGACTCAGCTGACCTGACAGTGAGGGGGAGGAGATTCCATCCTGTCGGAGATAAAATGGTAAGAGCACAGTTCCCCTTTGAACTGTATATGCCAACTCAATTGTATTCAATGATACATGATAGAAAACAATGATACAGAAAATAGAGTTAAAGGTGCTATATGTAATATATTAAAATCAAATAAAAAAATAGAATTCCCATATTGTATGGTAAGATATAGTATAATGATGATCATCTGAAAGCTTCCCCTCTCTCTCTCTGTTTTGATTATGTCTCAGTGGTGCTGTTTTCCTCTACTGTCTGGTCTGTTTTGTTTTGATGACCCGTCAAACAGCTTGTCCCCTCAGCCTGCACAAGCTGGAAACACTGTGTTTCCTGTTTTGGTTTGTTGGCATAGTTCACCTCACCAACGCTGGAGTGCTGATCTTACTGATAGCACCTTTAATGTCACAACTGTTGACCTTCTGAACCCTCTTTTTAGCTCCTCTAAATACAGTATGACACTAACTGTCCTCACCACCCTTTTAAGTGTCACACCACATAGGTACACACCTACTTATAAATATGTCAGAAAATAAGGAAAAGCATAATATGTCCCCTTTAAATAAACACATTTGGTTTGTAAATGTATTTAATGATTATTTACACAGTCATTTGTAAGCCAGTTTTAAATGCACTCGTGGAACATCCTATTTGAGGTAGAATGGGGTAGTTGGTCCAGTAATGACATTCCTCTATATTTACAAATAAGAGAAGCGTTCATTGCAACAAAGTATAATTGAATTTTGTGTTCGACCTAATGACCTTTAATGCAGAGATGAAGTAGCGCTCAACATCATTAGGGTCCTACTCATTATTCACAAAGATAGATGGCCTCAAAAGACAGCCTACGCAATTTTATTGCAATTGTTGTAACTGTTTCACTAAATCTCACATAACGTAACAGACGTGACGACACCTTCGCTTTCAGGAACTTTCAGAAATGTTCCATCTCGCTTGGTGTTTACCTAACGGGCGCCGGCTTATCATTGTCACTGATGAAAAATGTCTGTTGAATGCTTTCTTGAAGCCCACATTGGCGTATGGGCGACAAAGTCCCCTGTCCTCTTGCCACCACTAGGTAATAATAGGTACATTTATATAATATTCTTATAACGATACAGAACACAATTCAGTCAGTGTATCCAAACATAATGGTTAGAAAAAGCTCTGTAAATGTGAACTTAGGTAATGCTGACGTCTTGCCGCCATCAGTGGCACAAAGGTGTGATTGAATGCGTTTGATAGCCCCCATTGATTGTGCTATAGTGTGGTCGTTTTATCAGAGGAGACAAATTGCTTCTGCAGACAAGCAGGGGGACCGAGACGTGACTGAAATCTAAGGGGCAGCCCGGGAAACCGCTCGGCGCCGCCCCGTCTCTCTCCAACGCGTCCTGTTTAACTACGGAATTATTTTCCGCATATTTATCTTGTCGCGTCAGTCAAGCGTATCTAACAGTTCTCCTTGTTCTTAGAATTTTTCCCCAAGTCCTGTGAAGTGGTTTTTTTTTTTTTTTTTTTCCCAGTCCCTTGTAATGTTTAATTTGTCAGTTCTTTGCTAACCAACGGTCTACATTATCTGCAATGCAATCCTGTGGTTTTCCCGAACACTTGAAACTCAAATACAACACTCAATGCATTGACTAATAATTTGAGAAAGACGTTTAATCATGAGCTAGTGCATATATATACATCTCTAAATATCTTTAAATATACAGTGTATAGAAGAGCACGCTCAGATAACAATGGTCTTTTCTGTACTCGTTCCTTTTAAGGTTGAATTCCTCAACATCATAACAACCGCGTCTGTCAGCTAACCGTTTGAATGTGTATTCCTAAATCTTAAAAGATAGAAAGATTTGAAAACGACTTTTACCTCTTGTCACTCTAACTTCAGTTCTCCAGAAAAGGCTTCAACTCTGAAACTAAAAGAAATATATTTAAAATAGTGACAGTAGGCCAAAATAAAAATGTAGGTTTTCAAGGATGTCCCTGTTCCTATTTGGTTTTTTTATCTCACTATTCCACCCAGTGTCCCAAAAAGAGGAATAATAAAGTATATTGAAATGTTTTAAAAAAGGATGTATCCTGGGGTGTTCCTCTCCCTACACGACTATTCACATTAACATTTTCACTGGCAGACCTACAGGAAACAGGAAGTCCATGTCTGGTGTTGCTGAAGGTACCGGAGAGCATCCAGACTCCAGTGTTGTATCCCAGGTAACCTCTCCTGTTAGCGAGGAGGACAACAGGCCGGGGGGTCGATACCGACGACCGCGTTGAGGACGGCCCGCGTCGTCTCAGGTCTGACTGATAACTCATCGAAGATCGCGAACATGAATATTTCTCTCCGTCAGGAAGCGTAAAACTGAGGTCGTGTTCACCCGGTTCCTCTTGTTAAGCAGCACTAAACAGATGGTTGCAGGAAAGACTTTTGACTGTTGACTGTTGACTATGCTATGCGCTTGGTTCTCTTTACACTAAAAACATGCATAGGGTGTCTTTTCTGTTGTAAACAACATGTAAAAGAAGCCAGCTCTCTAAAGAGAGGCTCCCGGTAGATAGTCGGCTTTAGAGTCAAACTTGCGATGTCATCAGTTTAAAAGTCGGTTGCTCTGTAATGAATTGGTAAAGACGGTGGAGGTGAATGGCAGGTCACCCGGCGGGATTTCTGTCAATGAAGGAACAAAGTTTTGGTTCAGAACCGGCTGAACACTACTTTAGAAGAAAATAGTCTTGACAGTGCTGTGGAGCCGCTCCAGATTCTATAGCTATTGACACCAGGATGAGTTTAAGTCCTCTTATCCCTGGGCTCAGGAGAAAGTTTCCTTGTCTAGAAGATACAAATAAAACACATAAATTCCTAAATTGATGGATGGCGTTAATTGATGACAAAGTATTGGTTGTTACTCATAGCAGCTACAGTATATATTTGGGAATTTCTGTTGATTAAATGATCACAATCTCTGTATATTTCGCTGCGTTCGACCACGCGGCCGTCCGTAAAGAAACTTGCTGCGTGAGCGTTTGCCGGTTTCGGTCCACATTGTTTCAGTCCTCCTTGTCTGCCTTCCACCTGCAGTGATTGCAGCAGTAGTAAACAAAGCAAAAGGAGCTGTAGGCTGGCAGCTCAACAATGAGAAAATAAATGACAAACATATTTACCCACCATCTTTCCACAGCTGTCACGCTCCCACGCGCGAATTAACATAGCTGGCAAACATTTACTATAGATACCGAATGCAAACACTCTATTTTTACTTGTGGAAGATTGTGGTTGATTTTCTCCATATGTGCCTTATTTCTGAAAGTCGAATCCACAGACTTATAGATTATTATTATTATTACGGTGATTGTTTACAATTTGCAAAATGGCATCACGTTCATCCTGGCGCTACGGCAGAACGTTTCTAATTATAGACGCTCTCAGATCATTTACATTTCCTGAATTCTAAAGACTATTAATATACAGAGACAAATTACAGTAACAGCATTTTTACCTAGAGAATGAGGATCCATTCATGCATTCAGCTGCTGCCAAGCCTCCAATTCCTGTGCATGGTTCCATTTAGATTGTGCCAGAACCACGGGCCTGAATACAAGACCAACAGCTGTGCCGCTCACAGAGTACAGCAGTCTCCAACAAAACGCTTGCGTCTGCACTGAATGGCATCGCAGAAAAGGGCCTTTATACCGGCACAAACGAGGATGCGGAGACGACGCGTTCCCATTTGAATCCGCCGTCACCTGAGGGTATCCTCGCTCCAAGAACGCTGCCAATCAACCGAGCGTGAATAGCCGTGACCGGATTTTACGCTGAGAACTGGCAGTCAGAGACGGGGCAAGCTGGGGACGCTTTCTTCCCATCCTCTGATGTCTTAAAGGAAGAAAACAGAATGCACACATTTCACTGAGCCATAAAAAACAATTACTAACCTTAATCTCTGATGGTCCGCCCTCACCTGGCTGACAACGCTCTCGAAAGGCGAAAGTGGAATTATTACTATGCGGCGTGTTATGGTTCTTAAACTGCAAAGCAACATATGGTAAATGATTAGTATTGGTTGGTTGCCACCAGTTCATATAGAATAAAATATGAGAAAGTAGAAGTCAGTCTTTTATCATATAGAGAGGATGCTATGTAAGCAGGAACCCAGCGTCTTAGGATAAAGTTTGACGAGACTGAACAAGGATAATGCGGGGCGGGATGAAAGGACGGCTCCTCATCGGAGGCTTGCTCATTTCAAAGGGAACCGCAAAAAATAACGCCCCCCTCTCGGATAGAAATCTTATCTCCGCTGTTACCATCAGCGATGCCACACTTTACTTGCGGTTTACTTGCGCGTGGTGTTACCGGCACAGTTGCAATAGACATGCGTATGGTTTAATAAAGCGATATGGCACGGGAGCCCGTGGTATATCATGGATATTGTCACGGGTAGGGGGTGTTGCTAGGCACAGACTTTAAACTGAATTGTTTTTTACTGGATGGTATGGGGTATCCTTCCACTGAATTCATTTGGTTACTAAGCAACAGATAATTTGTTTGGACCTGTTTTGTGTGTGCAGTGCGCTGACTAGCTAGCTAGCTAAATATTCAGTATTTAACGATATTGCTCCACTGGGCTCAGAGACCACTGGACTGCTGTGTAATTCAAAACAAAATATTAAAAAACCCACAAGAGTGCTAAGTTTGCTGTTACATCATGGCAATAAAATTACTTGTATAACCTACAGTATATAAATACACCTACAGTGTATATATATAGTGTTTTTGTAGTTTTAGAGGCAGACATGATCATGTTAAGAAATAGCACAGATATCAGCTATCACGTCATTACAACTACTGTAGGTTTGTAATACATTGTGGTCTTTACAGCAAATTTGAAATGCGGAACATGAAATCTATAGCATTAATCTGAAGGTCTGTCAACAGCAACCAACAATCGTTCAGGGGCTTTCATTATCCTGACAAATATGCCTTTTCTTGGCTGACTGACGGAGCGGTGGAAGACGGTAGACCGAGCGAACTGGAGATTGCAGGGAGACTGATGACTTTTAAAGGATCATAAAGAACCCCCGGGGGACAGCTCTGTGGAGGATTATTCAAAAGCATTTTAATTTATTGGGTAATTCTAAGGGAAGGCTCTCCTTATCAATGAAACGGCGTCAGTCTGAATGTGAGTCTTGTGACATTTAATTTGGCTCCCCCCGAGGTGCCCGCCTTAAATAACAGCAGCGGCAGAACTTCGCCTGACGCCGTGACGAGTTATATCATGTAACATACAAAGTGGTAACCGGGATGAAGTCTGCAGCATGTGCTGTTACCTCAAATGTTATTGGGAACTGATACGACAAAATCAAATAGTGAAAATTGAAAACCTGTTAGTTTTACCGGGTAAATGACCTCGTATAATCCCACGAAACTCCCACAAAACTGTCTTTGACGGTGACCGCGGCGGCCTCTCCTTTCCTAACTTCTGTATCTCAGAGCTCCTCCTACATCTCGTGAATGTCTGATATTCCACCTGTCAATCAAATCAGAATTTGAAGAAGGTAGAGCACAGTACTCCTCATGTGATATGCAGCTAAATTTGTCTAAAGTGCCAGGAATACTTTCGTAGTCGGCGTGTGAACGGCGGTGACCTTATCCTGACAGAGACACGTGACGTACCCTTCAGAATGAAAACGTCCATCTCGGCCTGATTAGTGAAAGGCAGATGACAGCTTTGAAGGAAAGGTCACTTTGGAGTTTCAGTTTGAGGTTGAGTAATGTATCTCAATATCTATAGAGTGTCAAGGTTGGTAGCTTTATTTAATTAAACTTGACTTTTTCTTAGGTTGTGTGTTTTCACAGGGAAGTGCATGAGCTTGTTGATAAAGTCTCAGACTTTATTTACACTGTATTTGTCAAAAGTACCAGGATGCACATAATATCTTTAATCTATGCGAGCTTCTATCTCCGTACAGCTGAAAAGATGTAGAAGTAGAAAGTATGTTTGCTGTGCTCGGGTTAATATTTGAATATATTGGTTCAAGAGTCGAGGTCATGGCTGACAGCTGAAACTCTGTTCAGGTGTTTGAAAGAAATAAACTGATTTTCCAAGAAAAGCACACTTTGGACGACTTACCTTGTTACGTTGATGAGAACGCAGACATCGAAGCCGTCCGTGTATCTCCGGTGGATCATTTGCTCCGGTAGCCAATGCTAACACTTTAGCATACGTCCAGTTGGGTATCGTACACGACTTGCAGTGTCTCAACACTTATAAAACCCGTTGCATCTCTACAGGTGAGCGTTTCACTATTTGTAATGACACACAGCTCAGCCTGACGTGATTGTTCAGGAGATTGGTCAAATAAGACAAAATCTTATGAAACAGAATGTACTTGCTGGAACAACTTCAATACTGTGCCGATTACTGGTGTAAACAGAAGGCATAGATAATGTATTACATATAGTAAATATGTAGTACATTTGCAGTAATTTAATCTAGTATTGAGTCTTTACATCTTTTTTTTTTTTTAAACAAGTGAAAAAAAATGGAAATGAGTGGAATTGTCTCATCCCACTGGCAGATTTCTTCACTTATTTTTAAGAAAAATAAGATTTAAAGACTGAATACTACATTAAATTACTTGTGAAGAGGGATACTTTTTGCAGTGTAGTAAGAATTTATGTCTTATTTTACCACTAAAACCCTCAGGGGATGGTGGTATTTACTTGATCTGAAGGTTTAAATTTCATGATCCTAGAGACCATGAAATCCATTCATAACACGTTATAGTTCCACCACTCTGAAAAAAAAAACCTTTTTCTAATTTCCTAAAAAAAAGCCTTTTTAAAGATACAGGGATTTCATCTGATAGTGCTACTTTTTCCAGTACATCACTGCTTCTAGTTAATATCAAGTGGCTTTATGGTTTAAAGTCAATTGTAAAGTTATCACTGTTCTATACAGGACTTACTTCATCATAAAGTAATAATAATATAATAATCATGAAACATCTCATTGCGAGACGCTTCTCGTATTGATTTGAATACACCAGACCAGACAGTTCCCATGTATTTTTTAGCGTCATCGATTTTAACAATACATACAGTAATGTGCCACGTCTATTTCTTTTGTCTCAATCATTTTTCAGAACGTAGCAAAAACCGCGTAGTGTGAATAAACTGATGTCACGGGTGAAACATTGACAATTAAAACCTAACCAATTAAAAATATAAACCACTGAAAATGTAAAAAATCTACGCAAACTGTTGTTGTTTTTCTATTATCACACAGATCACTGCAAGGATCAAATAAATGCTACAAACCATTTAATAAAATACTGTTTACTGTTTACTATCAAGTCAAGTCAAGTCAATTTTTATTTATAGCCCAAAATCACATTGTATGTCTCGATGGGCTTCACAGAAGCAAACAAACAAACAAACAAACAAACAAAACAGTTAGTTGAATGGAACAATCACAGACACACAGACAAGCAAAAACAAAAGCCTAGGAAGTTAATAAGCAATATATAATACTATATTATTAATAATAATTAATGATAATGATCCAAAAGACCACTTTCAACACAGGTATCAGTACTTCTGTTAAAAAAAAAAAAAAATCTGTCCACCAGTTAAATGATCGCACCGCCAGACCGCCCCGAAGCAGAACAGAACATTTAGCGGCTTGGAACAATCACACCATGCCGTATGAGCGGGAGAACAGATATGGGTCTTAAGTTTTACTTTGAAGACCTCAATGGAGCGAGCCTCCCTAATCGCTGCAGGGAGGTCATTCCAGAGATAAGGGGCACGATATGAGAGAAGGCTCGGTCGCCTACCGTTTTCTTTTTAACCGAACGGAATCGAAAGGTAGCCAGCGTTTCGGGACCGAAGGGCGCGAGTCGGTACGTAATGAGTGATGAGATCAGATAGGTGTGATGATCTTCTTAATGTGTTGTTTTATAAAATATATGCATAATGTGCATCAATGTGATGGGAGGTTTTGTGATCGGTGTCAACAGATGCAATCGTTAACCGTATGCCTTCAATCATGTTGCTTCTCCCGTTCTTCTACATTGGTCTCCCGTTGCATGAAGCCCAGTTAGCATAATAAACATTTTAGACCACATATATTCCTGAACTCATTTCCCCCCGCTTAGCCTCTCGATATGTTTGCTCTGCACATATTTGAGCCGTGGAGAGCAGAGGGATGACTGGAGTCTCTCAGTCCAAAGGAATGTCATCGCCGGTAGAGCAAGCGAGGGCCGCCAGGGGCCAACGACTGACGAGGCAAACAAGCCCCCGGAGCATGCCGGATAAAAGAGAATGGGGCTTAATGAGCAGGTAGCCGGCTTTGCTGCAAATCCGTTGCTCGCGCCAGTCGATTTTTCGCTTGCGCGTAACCAGAGTCTTGCTGACAAACTGAGATGAAGTTTGTAAATGAGTGTTTGCGTTAGAGTTGTACTGTAAACAAAGGAGAATCTAGCGTGAGTTGTGATACTGCGTTGCAGGGTTTGATCATGTAGCTCTTCAATATAGCTGTGATTTTTAATAAAGCCCCACAGATTTAACGTTGGGAAGAAATATTCTCATCTGTCCCATTTTTTTTACAACTTTTCATGAAACTCGTATCTCATGTATCCTCCCAAAGAAAACTCCTAATGATATTTCCTCTCAGAGCGAGTTCACCTCTGGGTGGCAGACCCAAGGTTTTGCACGGCTTCTCTTTCATTTTCTTTTCCAATTTGAAATGATGTTCAACTCTAACCATATGTCACCCTAATTTGTTGGAAAACAAGAGAGGACACCATGAATGACTGGCGACAGTGGCGAAAGGTAGAATGAATGGGCCTTGTAATTATGCCTGGAGATTCCAGCAGGCTCGGAGATAATTGCATAATTAATCCTACATCTCAGTCAAGATCTCGAGAACCAGCCCGATTCGTCTCTCTGTCAATGCCTTACACTTCTAATTAAAAAAAGCGAGAAAGCTTTGGGAGTTCTTACACTTTGACGGCTATTATATCGATTGTTATTCCTACAGACGCGAACTCGGTGCTGTTGTTTGCAGCGGTCCAGGTGTCACAAGGGAAATTTACCGCTGTATGTTGTCTCTACATCAACAAATGAGAAGCAGGCGCGTGAGTTATTCCGATAATGCAGCAGACTTCTGCATAAATATACATGTCGTCCCGTATATGATATGCACACGCGACCGCTTAATCTTTTCCAGGTGTGCTTCAAATGCCTGTGTTCCCGCGGTCCCCAGGGGGGGCCCCCGGAGACAGACGGGAAAGAGCTTAGCGTGAATACATAAGGAATGGTATCTCTTTGCTTGTGTATATAATGTCAGAAGGTGTATTTTGGTAGTTAATGCAGCCCTTGCCAGGACTTTATTCCTACTGTGTTGCATCATCCTTTAACTACAGTATACCTTAAGGTTTTGTATTGAGGATGATCTATGGTTCTATGTTGAGGATACTCTAAAGTTTTGTATCGTGGCTAATTTATATTTCAGTTCTAAAAACGTTGTAAAGTTTTGTACACGCTCTGTAGTTCTGCATTGGTAGTCGGTATTGAACTGCAGTTTAGCAGGACTTTATGTACTGAAATAACAGACATTCTTCTGAATGAGGACACATTCTTGGGAGTGTAATTGATTCAGTGACCTAACTTAGATTACCTCTAGAATCCTCATTACAAGCATATGGGAACAAGACCGGGAAAACAAAGGTAAAACTCAGGATGCTGGATTACAAGTTTAAAATGCATTTCTAAACCACGCAGCTATTTGGAGCTCATTTCATTTCATTTTCGATTTAGTCTTTTAGCGTCTTATTTGCTAAAATCTCCGTATTCCTGGAGATTTCCTCCTGATTTCCTGTGCCTATGATATGCATGGGAAGTGTCACTTGTGTTCTCAAAGCTGCTGTTCCGAGTGAACCGACACGTGTGAAAGTGCTTATATCTGTGGTTTGTTGAGGCAGAGAGCTAACAAACAAAGCATTTAGAGTACATTAGTTTCACATGTACAGTAAATGCTCATTTCCAAAGGTTGATAAAGTACTGAAATACTTTGTGCGACTACTTCAGGTCATTTTCACTCGAGAAGAGTAACAGCACTTATTTGAATATTATGAGAAATTATAAAGGCTCAGTAAAATTAAAACGAAATATAAAACAGTCATTGCATTATTTTACTCAATGCGTTAGTACTTAGTCACCCTTGAGGGAAAAGTGTTAAGATTGTGTGGATGTTCTAAAATAAGAGTTTATGACTTTATTTAGCGTCATTAACGTGCAAACGTGGACTCACTGACCTTTGAAACAACTGATTCCTTGAGTGTTTTTAAACTGTGCGGGTCGTTTTCACCTAAACTGTTATTAAGAAATGAACAGAGGCAGAAAACGTTAGATTAATGCTTACGTTTCTCATTTCATGAAAACGCTCAAAAATACTAAATCGTCAAATACCGAATCATCTCGTTGTGTTCGTTTGACCATAGATTGACTGTCGGCGCGTTCCATAAACGGTCATTTTAACTTTGTTGTTTGTTAATACTGACACGATGCTAGCTGACCGCAGTGCTCTCCGTGGACTAATGATTGGCGTGCAGTGGGATCCCAGTGCATGCTGTTATCACCTCTCTCTGGCCAGCTGTGCACGGTAGTCCAGGGCGCGCTCAGACCTTCTGCCCGTACGCTTTACCTCCAGCTCAAAGTCATTCAGACTATCTGATGGCTAAGGGAAGCACAGGTTTGACGTCAAACAGATTGGGGTAAAAAGAATAAACACCGCGAACCACGCTTGACTAAGTAGGAGTGACCGAGACGTAATCGGAAGAAAAGTAAAGCGAAATATTCCTTAGAAAGACCCAGTATGTATTTTAATTGAAGACGAGATTCAAGGCGGTAATTAAAGCTCAATCTATGATTCGTTTGACATGTAATTTCACAGGACACTCTATTCCACTCTATTCTTGATCAAGTATTCACAGCCTCCATTTCTTGTGCATTACTTATACAAGACCGGCCCGAAGGCCCCTGATTCTTCACTCCGAAGCAAGGCTATCCCCTGCTGACCACCTCTCTAAGTACTTTGTGATAGTCCCCCGAGACGACCGCCCGGCTTCCAGAAAGTCTTTCAGAGCATAAGATAGAAGTTAGTTCAATCAAAGCTGCTGACCTCAGCTCCCTAACCAGGCCCATTAGCAGCCCAGATATCTCCTTGCATCTCCCATGCAGCAGTTGGCTCCGGGGTTGGTGCATAAATTTAGCAGTGGTGGATGTTTGTTCTAATTAGATGTATGGCTGGAACATGTTTGGGGACATAACGCAGAACTGTTTTATCATTAAGCTATGAATCAGGTCAGATGAAATGAGCAACATCAAAATGCTCTTTGATATTTATGAGTTCTGAAAGCGAGACAAGGTGCTTGTCTGTAGAAAAAAAACAAAACAAAAAAAACGGAGATGTACGTTTTTAAGAAGAAAAAAAAAAAAACCCCTCTGGTGTTTTCCAAAAATCCCAAATGAAAGCATATCGAATTGGCTCATGACCACAAATCTACGACACGTTCAAGTCAGACGAGGCGAATAAAACCGGAGAGGAAAGTCCTTGGAAACGCACCCACACAGTCTTCCCAACGCGTTGCCAGTGAATATTTAATACCGTAGTGAACTATGTCTTCTATTCTAAATGCCTCCGAAAACCTCACATTAATCATCGACTAGAGGGAGAATCCTTATTCATTCGATATCTTCACTGCTATATTGTAATATATAGAAATATAAAACCGGTTATGTTGTACAAGCTTTCAACAATTTCAACGAGTAGTCAGATCTGTCTTCCTGTCCAGTAATAAATCCTCTGTGAGATCAGACATCTAGATAAGTGATAAACTCTTTTCATGCACTATTGGCTTCAGTTGCACTGCTGCGAAGATACGCAGGGATATACGGATGTACCTGAAAAACACCGGAGCCGCCGACAATCGTTTCCTCGTTTGACGCGGGGTTTTTTTTTTTCTGTCGATAAAAATAGAATGCAATTAAAAATAAAGTTTGCAATTTATTGGCCTTGTGATTAAATTTAGATTAAAGTCAAAGAAAGCAGAGGCTTTAATGCGCTAACCCAACGCGAGCTCATCCATCACGCTATTCATGATGAAATATCTCATCTGTGAATTTTAGGCAATTCTATTCCAGCAATCAATCATCAACCTCAGTCAAGCTTCAAGTCTATAAAAAGGCACATGGCACTGCACATTATTAGCATGATCGTTAATAATACTAACAAGCTTTAACATTTTCACGCTCCATATATACGTGGCTTTTGTAATCAAAGTTCGGGAGGTATTGCACGGTCAAATACCATTTTTTATATATTTTGCTTCCGTGTGCACTGTTTGTTTGTTGTTGAATGTTCTTTGTTCTGCTGTAAACAAGGTGAATTTCCCCATTGTGGGATAAATAAAGGCATATCTTATCTTATCTTATCTTATCTTAATTACATCACGTTCACTTTAAAAAGTCACATTTTCTTTCCATTAACATTTGCATGTGTGCAATTTTCCCATAATAAACAACCCGAACAGTGCTGTTCTGTGTAAGCTGCGGGGGTTTTTTTTGCCTGAGCTGAAGTAGCATGACAAGAGAATTACACCTTAGTCCCACCTGGCTGCTGCAAAACTCCGAGGAGTCAGCTAATTGAATGAGCCAAGAGCCCCAATTGAGTCTTCCTCTGCGACCTGGTACAGTCCATGGCACATCCATTTAGATTCCATCTGCTCCGAATTAAGGACGTACACATTCTCATTTCAGTGCCGGCTGCTCCGAGCAAAACGAACAGTGTTGATCAGGAAGTGGAGCCAACTGTCAAGGCGAGAACAGCTGGCTGTGACTTAAAACAACTATCATTGTTAAGACTCCGCCAGGTGGTAATGAACTGCCTCATAGATTGTGAGATAGCTGTGATATTTTAACAATGACCTTGAACTTTGAACTGTGTTTGTTGTATATTGTGTATTGTATAGTGTAAGCAGTAGCATATTCTGTTTGATATACGAAGTCGAACGATGCAAACAGATACATTAACTCGTGTCTATAACTGCATTATTACTGGATCAAAACAAGTCGGGAAGTAAAATTTAGTTTAGTTTATTTGTTTATTTAACAGGGGCCATTGGGCTAGAGTTAGCTAGCTAGTTTACATCTGCAATCCCTGGGCAGGAAGATATTTAAAACAATGCAGTACAACACAAACAATTAAAAACAATACAATTAGCAAAATTTACAAACAGTACATCACATATAAAACAACATCATACAAAATACACATTCCATACTTGGAAAACGTCTGTTCAAAAATCCTATAAAGCCGCACCAAGGCAACATTATGACTGTGAATACGCCCAGATGATAAGGGAACACGTCAAACGTGATATCTCTCCAACGCAAGTGATCATATCTCACTCCAAGTGAAACTGGCACATTCTTAACTTTAATATTTAGTTTCTGCCCCTTGAAGCCTAGTAGCACAATGCTTCATTAGCATACATTATGAATAATGAATGACCGCACAGCTCTGTATAAAAGCTTATGTTATTCATGTACTGTATTCGGGGAAAGCAAGCTGTTTACCATGCCAGGCATGAGCAATCAAGGTTCTGAGTCTCACCATTATTGGGCAACCATCTATGAATGTTAAAAAAAAAACCAACAACAACATTTCCTTGAAGTTTTTGTTGATCCCAGGGCATGCAGGAAACGCACGCTCCTTTGATTGACGTGCCCAAAACAAATGAGTCGTTTCCCCTGTGGTGCTATTAAGCGTTTATGGAAATGAATGGCTTTCAAAACAATAAACAGCTATGAAATTGTAGAATGCCGTGCCAAATTCACTGATTCCACTCCATTCTTCATTTCACACTGATCCTACCCAATTACAAGGCTCGAGTTGGAAACAGTTAATTATAGAGAAAGGTGTATTATAGTGCTGTTCGACACTCTAGATGAGTGACTCTGCTATCCTTTAAAAAAGCTAACATCCCTGCAGGCTTCCGTTTGCCAAAGTTTCATACCAAGCAATTTGGTGTATTAGTCGCATCGTGCTGAGCACACTTAAGGCTGCTAGCCCAATTAGGCGCATTTGCTGCTGTTCCCTGCCTTATTATTGGATCATTGGACTAATTGTTCCCCGTCTATGCAAACAAACAAGGGCACGGTGATTCTTAAACTATGCTTAAACTCTACAACTCTACATTACTTGCCGTTAACGAGGGGCGGGCCAGAGGAACGGGGGGGCCCTCCCAAGGTCGCAGTGTGAAAACTGGAGTCAGCTGGAGTCAGCATCACACAACCCGGCGTTATTCTAAATAGCCTGCGGTAAAAATGACCAGTGGCATTATTCACTTAGTTTCAGAGTTCGGCAATTGTTTTTTTATTGGCGATACAGACAAGACGGGGGATGCCCGATGTAAACAGTGCCTTCTCCGGTCTGTCTCGCCAATTAAGCTAAAAGGCACTTGAGAGATTTGTATCCGTTGTATTTCTTTCAGGTTAGCTTTGATATCCAGTCTTCAAATAAATTTATGGGCTCTGGAAAAGCCCCCCGGTAATGTGCAAAGTATCCGTACAGCAAATGAAGCCGTCAACAGATGGGTCTGGACTGAGCGATGGAGCTACAATGAGGAAGAGGACGGAGGAGCGGCCATGAGTTCTCTTTTCATGTGTCACGCCGTAGTTCAAAGGAAAGCGGCCGACAGAAGCAACACACTCATTCATTTAGTTATCGGTAAGCAGGTAGAGAGGCCTGGCCTCGCCGACACACGAGTCCTCAGCTGGGACTCCTCTCCCGTCATCACTCTCCCACATGTGGAAGGCATGTTATAAGGTATATGAACCTTTGAAACACAAGCTCGGTGTTATCTCAGTGTTATCTACGCAATACATTCAGTAGGACAATCAACCAGAACTGCTGCTGTTAAACCAGGACATGTGCAATATGCAATACTGTTGGATACAACCGCACTCTACTTCTATACTCATATGTACTGTATATACTCTACTTACCATCGTATATGTATACAGTGTTATACTTAATACTGCACTACTGGTAAATACACTGGCCACTTTAACACAGGAATCATTTTCATATACAGTATGCATGTAGTGTTATACTTATACTGTATATACAATTTCTATACAATCTTTCATCCTCTTACCTTAGATCCTTATATTTCATTATTATTTCTCTACATTTCACTGTACCGTTGACCCTGTGTTAACCTACATATGACTAATAAAAGTGAACTTGAACTTGAGCTAGTCATAATTTTAATAAATATACGTAACAGTCACAGAACGCAGTCTACCCGCTGCTCACCACCACTCCTACACACAAACAGAAAATATGCATATACAGTATTTGAGATATATATATGTATGTATGTAGGTACAGTATGTATGGATAAGATAACCCCATCAAGTAATGTCTAGTGCATCACCAATCATGTTGATTCTCTACATTTCTGAGTGTGATATATCGCAAATGTCATGGGGTCAGGCGGGTGACAGAACCAGCGCGCACAATGAAAGAGCAGATATTAATATTGTGGCGCTGCATTCGTGAGAAGGGCAGGTTTGAGGAGACAGCGCAGTCTGAGTAGTGACATGCATTTGGTAACAGTGGGCACAGTCACGCTGCTGCGCTTAAAGCTAGATTAAGTCTCGAGGAAGACACGTCTACGTATCCTGAGTACAGACTGGATGCTTCTGTGGTGGGGAATGTTAAGCTGGTGCAGCTCTGTGTGGTGTATCCAACACTGAACTGTGGATATAAATAGCTAGCTGGTGCATCATGTCTCTTTGGATATGAAAAATTACGTTACAATAATCTTGTACGGTTTCGCAGGATCGCCGTTTATACCCAACTGTCTCACATGTGACGGCTCCATACAGATAATGAACGTATAGTTGGCCTTCATAGAATACTTTAATTTGAAATCCAGCTAGGCCTAGTTGCTAGTCCACGAACAACAGGCCGGAAGCCTGTTACGGGGCTTATGGGGTTTATAGAAGTTTTGTAATAATAATAATAAA
Organism: Polymixia japonica; assembly: GCA_900302305.1. Taxonomy (NCBI): domain Eukaryota; kingdom Metazoa; phylum Chordata; class Actinopteri; order Polymixiiformes; family Polymixiidae; genus Polymixia; species Polymixia japonica. Next base: position 17,212 of record OMKK01029468.1, on the reverse strand, counting down.
CTTTATTTATATAGCACCCTTCATACAGAAATGCAGCTTAAAGTGCTTTACAATAAAGAAATTAGTGTTTCACATGAAAAGAGACAGAATGAACATAAAAAACAGGGATAGAACGCCATAATTAAAATAAAACCGACTTGATAATAAGAAAAAGAATAAGATAAAAGTAATGACAACATTTTAAAAATGTCAAAACAATAGAATAATACAATAAAAGTAGAATACATAGAATGCATTAAAATCAAGAAAAGCAAAATAAGTGCAGCAGTGCATAAGTGCAAATGCAAAAGAGAATTTCAGGAGTTAATCTTAAATAAAATGCTAATTAAAAGCTAAGTTGAAGAGATGGGTTTTTAACTGGCGCTTAAAGATGTTTACTGAGCTTGCTTCTCTGGTTTCTTGAGGTAACGTATTCCACGGTTTAGGGGCATAATTAACAAATGCAGCATCACCAACTTTCTTTGGGGTTTCGATGGTAACCTCCAACAGGCCAGCGGCGGAGGACCCGAGTGCTCTTGAGGGCTTGCAGGTTGTCAGCGGGTCGGTAAGGTAGGCTGGTCCCAGCACATTTACTGCTTTAAACACCAGTAGAAGGACTTTGAAGTCAATTCTAAACGATACAGGGAGCCAGTGCAGAGCAGTAAAAACCAGAGTGATATCTCCCCTTAGCTTTTGTCAGTAGCCTAGCAGCAGAATTTTGAATTAGTTGGAGCCTCTCTATAGACTTCTTTGGGAGGCCAGTAAGGAGTGCATTGCAGAAGTCTAATAAAAGCATGGATCAGTTGTTCTGCTTCCCGCTGAGTTAAAAACGGCCGCACCTTGGAAACGTTTCTCAAAAAGGCCGTCTTGGTCACCTTGATAATATGTGACTCACCATGACCAGTAACCTCTGACTTTATCAATAGAGTTAGATTTAAAAGCATATCCCTTTTGTTTTTGGGGCCCAAGTAAGAGGATTTCGGTTTTGTCATCATTTAGCTTTAAAAAGTTATTGTTCATCCATTTATTGACAACTGATAGACAGTTAGTGAGGGAGCAAATAGTATTAGTATACTTTGGTTCAACAAAGATGTATAACTGGGTATCATCTGCATAGCTATGGAAGTTTACAGTGTGTGCACTGATAATATCACCATGCGGTAGCATATATACAGTGAGAATAGTAAAGGACCAAGACAACTTCCTTGTGCAACAAAACGTATATCATACTCATCCGATACTTGATCTCCAAGACTGACATATAATTTCCTCCCTGTAACATATGTACGGAACCAGCTTAGGACTCAATCAGAGAGACCAACCCAGTTTTGAAGACGATTGATGAGGATCTCTTGATCAATCGTGTCGAATGCTGCACTTAAATCCAAGAGAACAAGAACGGAGACCTTATTAACGTCAGTGTTTAGTCTGAGATCACTGACAGTTTTAGTGAGAGCAGCCTCTGTGCTATGATTAGACCTGAAACCTGAAACTTTTCCAGAATCTTGTTTTTGTGTAGGAAGGAGTTTATTTGATTATAAACCACCTTTTCAAGTATCTTGCTAGTAAAAGGGAGATTGGATATTGGTCTATAATTAGTTAGTCTCACTATCTAAATTTGATTTCTTCAGCCATTGTTTCACAACGGCTTTAAAAGCATCTGGAAAGAAGCCTGATTCTAGAGATGTGTTGATGATTGTCAAGACAGAGGGGTTATTGATAAAACTCGACGGTAACTGCTTTTCGTCATAGAAAATCAGCGGTCCGGTTGTTTGAACCGATTCATAAAGGTAGCATGGCAGTGATTACCATGACGGTGTCAGATTACCGCTGCGTTAATCTGATCAGCGCTCTGGGCGACAACCAAAGAAATTGTTATGCTAATTAAGCGTTGCATATTTAACAGGTAGGTACTGATTGCTAGAGTTGCCAGTTCTATGCAGAGCTATCAACCATGGCAGAGCACCAAAGAAAACCACGATTCTCAGCCGCAGAACTGCGCATTTTAAGAGAGGAGGTGGTAGCAAATAGTTCAAATAGTTTCTGAATGCTGCTTCACTGTCCTTGGGTGGAATAATGGGATATGGGTACAGTCAATAGCTCCAAGTACCTGTGGAAAACCTGCCAATCTGAAGAAATCGCACTGCGTTTTTTGGATGGCTTCAGGAAATCTAGGGAATGAAATGTGTCCGCTTTAACATTGCAGCTGGAAATTGTGATACATATCTAGATATAGAAGACTGACTCACTCCTGAACCCAGACCAATGCTACGCTGAAATGAGCCAGTTGCGTAAAAATTCAATGCGCTGGTCACCTTAACCAAGACGGGAACTGCGCCATTGCGTCGCGACGATGGCTGCAGCTCTCCGTCTAGATCATGAAAGAGATGGAAGATTGTATCTCTGTTCAACCTGAATCTCCTCCTTGTGTCCTCGTATGTGACACCTAAATTGTCATATCTCGGATGGAGGTCGTGGCAGTCTAACTGTCCGCAAAATTATAATTACTAATTACAAATTAAGTGTGTATTTCCAAATTATTAAACACTTTCACCTGTTTTTAACAAATTTCGAATTTCTAAATTGTGTGACACCATGTGACATATTTTAAAAACATTTTAATATTAAACATGTATTTCAAATATTTGACATTTATTTCGGCAATCGCGGTTATATTCCATCTGCCTAAAACACAGGACCATGCTCGTGAATGTATCCATTGTCACATACCGATTACGTGTTTTATTATAAGGGTCAATAATGCCACCCCTAATGGCTGGTTAATAGTTGAAAATAATATTCTTGCGTTCTTGAGTTGCCAGTGTTTTCACTAATCATCTTAGAGAAATGTTCTTTCTGCCTTATTAAAGTCATCTATTGCTTCTATGTAAACGCCACAGTGAACCTGTGATGCAGTTTTTCTCCACTGCCTTTCAGCTAACCTGCACTTTCTCTTAAGCTGTTTAATGGAGTTTTCTCACGTGACCTCTTTTTAACCTTGAGCGGAGCCACACTGTTTAAAAAGCGCTCGACATAATATCATTGAAGACGTCCACCGTTTCATTATGCGAACACGAATACAAGTTCCGCCGAATCGTCTAAAAATCACTTTCACGCTATAATTTCCTTTGTTTCCCTTGGCAAAGTCAAAGTAGTATCAAAAACCACACCGAAATGGTCAGAGATAGGGATGTTAGATACTGAACGATTTACAATGTGCACATTGCAAGATGTGACAAGATGTGTAGTAGAGCAGGGTGTTGGTGAGTAGGTTGAGTGACATGTTGAATTACCTCAAAGCTGTCAAGTAAGTCTGTGAATTCAATAGTTTTTGGAAAAAATAAATAAGTACTGTAACTTCAGCCTTGAGTTCAAAAGCAAGATATTCAAAGGATAAGAGTTACCTAAATTGATCTTAGTACAAGTTTGAGTATAAGACAGCAATTCCACCTCCTCTTTTTTCATGTCTAACCGACTGAAATCATTTATCATGCCCTCAAAATCATTTAGAGGGCATGTCTCAATTAAAGCTGCCATCGTTGGTAAGTCAGGTCTCGGTTAAAAACATAAAATGCAGCTTTTTCTCAGATATAAAACCATTCTAAAAAAAAAAACTCTGTTAGAGATATTTGTTAGAGATCTGACATTTAGCAAAGCTTTGATGGCAGGTGAATGTTAACTGTCTCTATGGTGATAGCATTGTTCTGATTTCTGGGACTGACTGGATTACCTAAAGATATCAACAGCAGATGTATTATTTCACATTTTGCATACAGTATTTAATAATATCTTGCCAAGCCATTTACCGATCCGTATTGTACGACATGCAGAATTAAATCCCCCCTCAAGATAAAATACTGAATTGGTATCTTGGTATCTATCTAATGGTTGGGCGATATCTAAACTCAGTGCTGTTTTAGAGGTTGCTGGGTTGATTCTGACACTATAATTGCAACCTTCTGATCATATCACTTGATACCCTTCCCCTGAACCCGCTTGTTGCACAACACCAGATACAGCTCAGGGTGGATAGAACGAGGTTTTACAGAGGAAGCACGGCTCATAAAGTTGCTAGACTTGCTGGATTTTCAGATCTCCAGGTGCCAGGACTCACGGGTGTTGAGCTGGATTCATCTTTGATGTTGTCTTCTCAGCACATTCCCACTATCTTACTCACTATGCCAATCTTATTAGATTCATACGGTGGAGTATTTCCTCCCGTGCAAAAATAAGCCCGGTAACGAATTGAGAAACCGACAATAGCAATTTTGCTAACAATTCCTTTGAATTGCATGAGTCATAAACAAGGTGTCCATGACACAGATGCTGTGTGTCTAAATTAGCATGCGCAGCGTGACATTTTCATGCACGCAGCCCTCTGGCATTTTATTAAAAGACTGAAGCAATACTTCCATACTTACCCTTCTCCGTCAGAGTGCCTGTTTGTGTTGCAAAGCCTCTTCGTCGCCTTTCCGTCGACAGCCCACAGCGAGTTCACCATCGCACCTTTACCGTGCCTAGTCGTGGTCGCCCTCATCGCCAGACGTCGTCCCGGACGTTTCATTTGATGTCCGCGGACACCTCGGACCCTGCTCAAAGAACCGGCGAAAAAAGGTTAAGAGAACAAACAGTTGAAGTTGATGACTGGCGTCTCGGTGTATCTCAAAGGGTTCTCAGGAAATGTCAATAGCCTCTAGATTACACAGGCTCTGATAAATTGAGGTGCTTTGATGATTTTGACAAGACTCGACTCCAAAACCGCAACACTGATCAATGTCCCCCCCGCCCCCCGAGGTTGAAAAGGCAGAAAACAGGCAAAGAGAAAAGTTGCGATAGCGAAGTGGTTTCATGGTTTCAACACATCATCACATGCGTCTCACATGCCAGCGCCCTGTGGGTGAGACTTGCATTATTCCTCCTTTGTTTATGCGAGGAAGACTAAATCATTCTGTAATCATTCAACGGTAAGGCGTCCCAGCTTCCCCGGGCCCTGGCAGGAGCGGCAGGATCAGAGTTGATGTAGCAGCCACTCATTATCCTGTGATTACTAGCCCAAGGACAAGGTAAATATCCCCCACTAACACACGCGCGCACGCACGCACACACACACACGCTAACACTAACAGCGCCATCATCACCACAGGAGAGGAAGACATCACGTGCACCGATACACATCCCGATATCTGACATCAGCAGTAACACGTCTCCTTCGCCTTCAGCCCCTGTCTGTCTGTGAGCCTTCCTGACGAGCCGTCCCAGAATAGCGTGTTACGGACCTTCGCCTGGAGGGGAGAGTGCTGCTCAGACTTGTTAAAATCTGTCCGTCAATAACCAGGCGATGACTGGCTAGCCTGAGTGCTCTTAAGCAAACTTAATTGAGCTCATGTGCATATGGGTTTGGTTTTAAAATGACTTAAATTGATAAGGAGTAGGATGAAGATTCTGATGATGATGATGACAATGATTATGAACAATGTTTTGCTTTAGTTGCAACCCCCAGCAATCCTAAATCCACTTTGAAAGTGATTATAACATGCACGGTTGGGGTTTTGGTGCTCACTGGTTTCCCTGCTGAGTTTTATTTGTCGTTACATGACTGCTACCCAACACAAATCCTTCACATCTCACTGCATGTACTTAATGGTATTTGTATATCCAGGATTTTGTGATTAAAAGCCATTTACTTTGATGAAATTACTGACTATAAATACAGTGCTTGTACATAAACTAGAGTAAACAACAAAAGCTCTAGTGGGTAGCTAAACAACCATGAATGAACGCTTAAAACATGTCTGTCAAAGTCTTTTCCCATTGCCTCACATCTCATTACAGGTCTGCTATAGCTATTAATGTTTAATGCTGAGATCTTAAGGATTGCACAGAAACATGAATTTCTATTCAGAGACACCAGGTAGTTGCATAATGTGGGTTAAACATGGAAATTGATTCCATACACACATGTTGTATGTCTGTGGGTGAATAATTCTCTATACAGACTCAACAGCAGGTTCATCTGTCCAGGGGTCTGTGTGTTAAGATGCCAGCTGGGTCCTTGAGCAACAAGGAAATGATTTACTGGTTTTGACAAGTAATTTCTTTGGATTTGTTTAAAAAAAAACAACGGATTAAAATCATGCTTTTGACAGCTTATAATCGGGACTATATTGCTCAAGGGCTCCTGAAGGTCTTCACGATGATCTGAAGATATGAGACCAATTTAGGCCATTTTTTAACCTTGTCACTTAACCGGTGAAAACTGTATTTGCTCCGTCAGACTAAAACCTGGCAAACAACTTCTAAAATATTTCAGTAAACAAACAACTGAGTACACGCTTTCCAAGGCCCGAGACAAACTGCAGTAGATTCTCACACTTCCTATATTCAATACCCAACACTTCCTTGAGCTTGCATATAGGTCCCTTAAAGGCTAAACCTAATCATAAATTAATGGCCACAGTTCTGACTGTTTAAAGCAGCCTGTCTCACAGTACCAGACTTTGCTGAGTGATCACTATAAAAATTGGCATCTCCTTTGTAATACGCTTATTGAGGTCTCCTTGATAGATTAACTACAAAGAAAAGCCAACACCACCGCAGAGAGTGTAAATGTAATACGGCTGGGTACTGCTCTGCGAGGAGGGCACTGTTGTGACCAGGCCGACTGTCTGTGAGATAAAACCTCTGCCAAGGGAAAAATGGCAGCATTTACAAAGGGACACACTCTCACAAAGGTACACGCATCCGAAAAGAGACGAGGATCAGAGCCTTCTTGTTACTGCAGACGCAGAAGGTGTCTAGTAGGGGTGTGCGGAGACGCTACTATTTGTATTTGTATTCGTTTAAGAGCAAAGTTATTCGTATTCGGATAAAACCGGAAGTGACTGTGGTTTAAACAGGAAGTGGTTGTGGTTTAAACAGGAAGTGGTTGTATTTTAACCCCAAAGCTAACAACGCGAGCAAGCTAGTGGGTAGAACTCTCAGTGTTAGTCCGAACCCAATGGGTGATATTGGGTTTGGTCCGGAATTTATGATATATGCAGTCGGGCCGGGCCGGGCTTCAGGCTGCAAATATTAATTTAATTCCCCTCTTCCCCGCTCTCGCTAGGCTGGCTGCAGCATCTCACTCATGCTCTCTGTCTCTCGTCTCGAATCCATCAACTTCAAGGTTCCCCATTATTTAACTGATTAATAATAAAATCGCTTAAAGGTATGAATGGCTCTGCTCTTGCCGCTGATGTGCGATGACGTGAAAGATTAATAGAACGGCCGACTGTTTACATGTGTTCAGCACGATTACTCCGGCTCTGGAGAAACTGCCGGCGAATGGTCATTTTTTAAACTAGCAAATTAGGCTACATATAAGAGGAGAGTGAGAGAGAGGTAGAGGAGGGACGCCAGACGTGACGGACTGAAACATTAAAACTATCTTTGATCAAACTCTTCAGTTATTGATTGACAGCAGAGGCAGCCATTCAGGTCTGAACTTCAGAATGAATCGTTTTCAGCTCAAATGCACGTCGGAATTTGAATAAAAAATGTTCGGAAGGGTCAAATATGAATTAGAAAGCGATTATTTGTTCGTTGCAAAATATAATTTTGAATTTGCGTGCATCCCTAGTGTCTAGCTTGGTAAGGAGTGGCTGGGAGACCAGCAGAGACATCTATATACATTCCTAAAACATTATGAGGACATAATAGGAGCATATGAATGATACATCCTTGAGCTAAATGGAAATTTAATAATTACAACATGAATACAACTGACATTGTTCATTCTACAAGAGTAAGCTTTAAACGTCCTTGTTGCTAATAGTTAAGAAGACGTTGGCCTGAATATTCACTCGTATCATCATTTCAATAGCACATCTTAGTCTCCCGCTTCTGTTTTCCAGAGGGTTCGGTCTGAGTCTCAGCAGGATAAAGCTTCTCTCGTTAATCATTTAGGGGAGGCAATTTGCAGAGCACCTGTCCCAAAGAGGAGGCTATTAGGGTCTTCAATGAAAGAGGAACTGTGGACCTAATGGTTTAGAAGCAGAGCTCTTTTAGAGAAATATTGCTTCCTTTAGATTGTTTGATGAGTAGCCTCGGCTACGGGGCAATTTTCTTCCACGACTGGATAGGTGTTCAGTCAGTCATTTGGACCCGGTATTCTCAGGTGAAGCGTGTGCTTAGTCAACGGCAGACCTACTGATTGTGATTAATGTGCTCCTGTCTGTCCTTTCCGCTGTCCTGTGGTCTTGGAGGTCCTGGGAAGGAACCCGAAGGAATGCGCCACAAATTAGATCCGTTATCAGGCAAGCGCGGGTTTTGCTAATGCGAGGTAGTATTTCAGTCCGCCAGATCTTCCAGATAGCGGCTCTTACGTGCAAAGCTCGGTTTAGCTTCTGTATTTACCCAGCCACCCCCACTGCGGTCCCTGCCTCCATTTCTTGCAGTACGCCAATTGTCAGGATCAAGGTAAAGCATTCAGGATTGGGGCTCCGGGATACCGGCTCTCTGAGGGCTGTCCAGAGTATGACTGTGGCTCCGCTGGGCAGAGGATAGGCGGATATGATATGTGTTCACGGCAATCCCACGGTGCCGGTGGCTTTCCCCTTTCCTTAATTCTGTCCGAGTTCTGAGCCTTTCAACCGCGATCATCAGAGCCGGCGCGGTCTTGTCCGACACACGTTTGCCAAGCAAACCTCCCCATGAGAACCCGGTGGGTTACTCACACAACACGTCTCCCCTCCCAGGAGAGCAACAGTTTGAAGCCGAGCTGGTCTGCGGATGAAACAGCACATTAAATATGAATACGTTATGGTTTCCTCGGGGACTGTGACGTGAGCGAGGTCTCAGGTTTCGGAAGCGTGCACAAGGCACATATAGGAAAAATACCTACATTCAATACTCGGTGTTTTCACAGCAGAGTTGACAAAATATAAAAACAGCAGCCTTTTATCTGCTTTTCGCAGATGATTCCTCCCCTCCGTCCCTAAGGTGGATGTCTGTCATTTTTTCCTGCGTCGAAAAGACATACTGCCTCTCGGGTTTCTCAACTTTCATGCGCATTGTCAGTATGACCACAGACGACTCTGAGACAATCAGACGCAATCCACTGAAAACGTTCTTGCTTTGCTATTTAAAGAGAATATTCCACCGAGTCACAGAATTCAAAATAAAAACCTGACAACTAAAAGAAACTGCAGTTGAAATCCTTTCTCTATGCTGCCAGTCACAATGATTAAACCACTGGTTGATATAATATATATTTATAATATATATTTAATTGTACCAGGCAAGTTCACTCAGTTGGACATTTTTACGTACCTGTGTAAAAGGGGATGTTTGTTTCTTCTTGAGGATGTCTGGCCATTTCTCCGAATGTAATTAAATTAGGTTGAGACATAAGATCTGAGGAACTAGATGATATTGTTCAAGAGCACCTGGAAATATGATTGACACATTTAATTATGTGGGATTTAGATAGAGCTGCAACATGGCTCATGTACTGGAGACAAACTGAACTGGGGTGCGTGTAGTAAATGATCAAATACGATGTGTAACTAAAGCCTTGATGAAATAGAGTACAACAGAACACTGATGTCAGTGAAGAATATATTAACACATCAAATGTTTCAAACAAAAACAGACTAAGGTATACGGTTTATTCACAGAATCCACCTGTTAGTCAGATGTCCATCACATGACACCTGCTCCACAGGTAAGGGATGGGAAATTGCATTTTTGCAAACCTCGGATGATTTTCTGGGTAATTTTAAGTTTTGAACTAACTTTTTTTTGTTAACTTTACAATGAAATGAAGCTAATTGGGGTGTAAGAATCTCATGTAATAGGAATTGAGTTTTTGGGTGGAATTGCCCTTTAATGAAGACTTTTTCAGAAAAGACTTCAATAGCTCGGTAATAAAAGAGAGGACAAAAAGGTTTCAGAGACAAGGCTAATAAACTGGAAACAAAGGCAGAGGAAATTAGCTCTTAATGGACAATCAAAGCTTCCACTGCAAGCTGGAAGTACAGGATTGAGCTATATAATACTGTATCAGTACACACATTCAGTTTTATAATCCAGTGATGGATGGCAGCACAAAGGAGTCTTTAATGTTTGGGTCTATTAAGACTCCTTCCTCTGCCGCCTTATTGTCTACGTGTCTGGACCGAAAAACTAGCCTGAGAAACTTTAACGGCCAATATTTATGGGGGGGGGTTTCAAAGGCGGAGACAAAGCGTTGCTCGAAATAATATTCCACATACCTGATGGAATCAAATAATTACTGTGTCATTAAGATAAGATAAAGGTGAACTTTATAGGAAAATTTACACGAGGCAGCTGGAATTCCTGCACATTCCCGGTGAACAGCTTGAATGCGTCCTTCTGCCTCGACCGGGTATCAGGACCAACGCGCTTTTGGTTACCGTTCAGCCTCTCCTCCTCGACCTTCCTCCTCTACCGTATTGGCATGTTACTGTTGCAGACGTACTATAATGCTTTCCCTTCGTAGTCCTGATGAAATAAACCCGCACAAGAACACCTAAAGAAAATAAGAAAATATTGTTTTTTTTTACAAACGACACATTAGTTACTATTCGAAACAAAGAAAGCAATGTTTCCCAGTCAGGAGAGAAGGAGGACCAGGCAGGATCCATTATTCAGCAGAACTTCAAACTCTGAAATAATGAAAAATGTTCTAAAAAAGCAATATTATAGAGGCTTTCTGACAAATGGATTATTGGTATGGGTTCATGCCTTTATAGGCCCAAAGACCATGTGAAAGGATCCTGTAAGTCTGTGATGTCTCGGCAATGACAAAGTAATGGGCTTTCTCTCCTCAACCTTTTATCTTGTTGTACAGAAAGAAAATCACACTACCCGTTTGATAACAGTGTTGGCCTGTAGCCCAAAACAGACAAATAGAGGCAGTTATTGTCAGAGTTGTACCGGTACTCTGCCCAGGGTCCCAAAAAACAGACTTAGAAATCACCAAATGGAAATTACAAAAAAAGGAACCCAGTCGTGGAGCTTTCTTTGTTATTAAAAAGTAATGTTACCTCTCCTTGGAAGAGCGAACTCTCGTCTGACGTTTGCATATGCTTTTAGAGTGCCCCATTAACGTCACTGCACAATCTACATGATGTGTTGCCAGACCGAGCGTCTGGCGACAGTTAACGGGCAGCGCGGTGGGGGGTCGGTGTCACATTTTCAGGGATGTCCCCGTCTGCGGAACCGGACCTATCATCTCTTCCCCCGGCAAACGGGAGCCGGACAGAGCCCAGAGGAAAGGGGAATACTAATTCACCGGCCAACGCACCGCCAAGCCATCATTAATCTCCATGCAGCCCCCATGCCTGAGTATTAAACATTTATTCCATTTGCATACAAATCGGAATCCCAAAGTAATCTGATGTCAAAGCCAAGGCCGGGGTGAAGAACTTTAAGTATCGCGGTGGGGTTGACGCGTGGCTCCTCATTCGACATGGGAAATGACAGAGAATGAGGTCAGTTCCTTGGCGTTGGACAGACGCTGAGACGTTCTCCCTGACCTCCTTTCAGTCAACAGATAATGATCCGACAGAGCTGAAAAATAATCACGTTGAAATATATTATTTTGCATATCCTATTATAAATGTGATTCATAATGTGTTGTACACTGTGTATGTCAAAGGCATTAATATTCCTCTCTTGGTATAACATGAAACGTGCATGCTTAAACCATGTGTGGTTCACAAAAAAAGTTAATTCCATTCTAACCTTATATAATAATATATTTATAATATATAATAAATTATATAATATACGTGTTGTTTAACAACTACTACATGTGTAGCCAAATCCTCCTGAGAGGTTTACAGTCCACACTGATGAATTAGCGGTCAGAAAGAAAGTCAAGGTGCTGCCTATGGCAATGTCAGAGTTAATTTTGACGTCTATTTTTAATTTAGTTTCAGTCTTTTCACTAAAATACATTTTTGTTTTGGTCACGTTCTAGTCATACCCTCTGCAAACATTTCTGTCAAAATAAAAATGACTAAAATTACATGTTTTCTTTTACTAAAATACATACATTTTATTTACATTTTAGTCCTACGTTCCCGTCGGTTACGTGAGCGCAGGTCAAGGTGTAATTCTCTGGCTACCACTCCGAGTCTTGTGCACACGCCCTCAGGTCAGCCACGGCGTTCCCTAGAGGTCGGACTGCGAGGGTAAGCAGCACAGTAGCCTGGCCACAGGAGATAAGCGGGACAAACAAGGAGCCAAGCGGTAGAGGGAAAATAGCACAAATACAGCAGGGCCAGCAGAAGGGGAAAAGGCTGTAGTGTTCCTGCATTGTGCTGAGATGCAGAGGCAGTGACCCTCATGAATTGGATATGCTGCTCTCTGAAGCTTTTAAAAACCCAACCTCTCTTGACTGCGTGACCGGGAATATTTTAATTGTCCTTCCCTTGCACTTCTACAATCGCTCGGTGGTTAAACCACCAATGTGTGTAGGTTTATTTGTGAAATCCTGTAGATATCCCTGTATGCCTCACGTGGAAATTAGAAGTGATGCATTAAAAAGCTTGAGGTGAGTTGTTTTGTTTTGTTTTTTTAACTATCCATGGGAATGTACTGTACACTTCAAGGCAACGATATTTATGGTAAATTAAAAAATCAAAGAGTGTGTAAATACTAGTACTACACTGTACACACACACACCTTTACTAACTCCACAATAATCCAGTGGCCTTTAGGACTGCAGTTTGTCCAAAGCCAACTGTAACGTCCAGGACTTCGCTGCACCAGGAGGACATTGAGGGCAGACAGGTGAAGGTGAAGCAAGGCAGGCAAGAGTTTCAGGGAAATATATATATATATTTTTATCCTCAACTGAAGCATAACCTCCCCGAATAAATCCTCTGTGAAGTCTTGTGTGACAGAATCGGCCGGAGACGGAACGTACACTCGGCTGCGAGGTGTAAAACTACGGCTGAGATGAGCGACTGTAGGAAGAGAGAGAGGAGTATAGGATGAATGTGTCACCAAGTACTCTCATAAAGACGGGACCTTTTTAACTTCCGCGTCCCCTGTGCGTGACATTTGCCCATAACGCGTTGTTGTAAAGGATTTTCAAGGATTAAAAACGAGTGAAAACTACAAAGTCCTATAGTTTATCCGTGACCCATGGCTGGTGCAGGAAGTGGCTTAGCAAACTTTGACGACGGACGTGAAGCCGGATACACAAGCAGTCCCCAAAGGTAGACTATCCCTTACGCGATGACACAGCGAGGACGACGTCCCGACGTCAGTAAGAGTTACTGTGATAAACGGGGTTGTTGATATTGAACAAGGCTACGTTTTAAATCTTATAGTATTTAAACACCTTACCTGCATTCAACAGATCAAATGTCGCTTGAAGTGAATCGACAAGAAACGACTGGCCTTGTCCCTCATGTCCTGAGGGCGTAAACTCCTAGCTTGGTTTCTGTGGTACTACATTTATAACTATGCAGAATTTAAAAGCTATGGCAGCACAGCTCTGAACCCAACGCATTTTGAACAATACAGTATGTAATGACAACCTTTATTTTGCATTGTTTTCCAGAGTCACAGGCTGTTCAGATATGCGACGGTAATTTCCTGAATGCAGACCCAGTCAAATAATATCATTAGAATTTCTAATGCTTTCCAACAAAGGGATGAACGGCAATTGTCTCGCTCTTAGTCCTCTTTCATTAGTGTTTTAATCAAGACCTGATGGAGGCGGGGTTTATTGTGGCCTCTAGGACTGTCAGGCATTGTAATAGGTTTGAGTATACGTCCGGAATCGTAAGACTCCGTGTATCATATAAAAGAGAAATACTCAGGGGCACTGAATTCCACAAAAAGACATTACAGCAAATTTCACTATTCAGGTGTTCAAAATCAGTTTCTATCAGGAACAGAATGGTTTGCTGAACATTATAAAAGGCCTATAGAGATCTCTGAATGTTATTGAGGTCTGAACATAATTATTTTTTTCTGTCTCAATGGAAATCTATGTATCAGACACACTTTATCACAGATGATCTTAAGAAACGTCCAAACTGCTTTCATCTTTTGGCCCCTTTAGCTTTCTTTGCAAATCTTTTACATTTATATTAGAAATTCAAACAGACTGGACTGGGTCTGATTCATGCATGAGGTCCTTTGTCAGCACCTGAATCATTTTGGTGTGGCACTTGCCATACCTTGGCTTCAAGCCAAAATTTTAAATTTTAAATTAATCTGAAATACGTTTTGTCATTTAATGTGATTTTTATCCGCTCCACAAAGGTAACTCAAAATCCTCCCGGCTCATCGCTTTCAGTACACCCCACCACCCAGCCTATAGGTGGCGCTGTAGTTGAACGGGAGGTAGAGGCTTGTCCGTTATTTTCATTAATTCAGGTGGGTTAAACAAACTGTATATATGCCATAATACTGTTGATTCAAATGTAACATATTCATGAAGAAGTCCATGTCATATTGTGTCAATACGAACACATTCTATATGTTTGTTTTAGTGACAAACCGGACTTAACGTCACCCACAATTATGAAGCTAACAAGCTAGCTAGTTAACGTTAACTGGTACAATCATTAGATCTCAGAATCTCTCCTTTTGATCACAAATATACTAGCTATGGTCTATATGTAATACATTGCTGATGGTGAAATATGTGTTTGTCTCCATGAGTTTATAATAAGTTACAACAATCTGTTTAGCTGTGATCCTGATGAGGTTCTGCAGCGCTTATGACTACATTTCACAAAAAGAAAAATGTGCGTAACACTATGATCCACTGGAATAAAAAACTAGGTTTACTACTTATATGCTGTAGTTGTCTCCTTTGTTCATTAATGTCACCAAAATCGGACTATTGCAAAACTGATTTGACAAAATGTTTCCACCGATCCCCATCCCGTCCATTGTCATACCTTGGCTTTTGACGCCATTGATCTGAATACAAAACACAATACCTGGTCCTCAGTGAAAACCAAAACGCACAGAGCAGCTATGGACTCAGTGAGGAGACCTGTAGTAAGGTTTGTGTGAAACAGGATCTCTCTGCAGAAATGTCATATGATCACACAAAGTGGGGTTGACACAAAATAAACAGGGTGATCATCTCCCGCAGTGTTTTCATCTTTATGGAAATTGGGTTTGTCTTTAAAGGAGAATATATAAAGACTACTAGGAGAGTATATAGAACAACTAATATGACACAACACATTTAATTGCCCATCAAAACGTGACATACATACAATAACAATGCACAATTATTTATGAATACTCTCTGGAGTTTATTTATAAATTGCAGCAGAAACGTTGAAAAAATAAAAATAAAGTGTTGTGGTAACATTTGGATATTCAACTGAATCTACACCCAGAGGAGAAGCTAAGGGACCGGCAAACTAGGCAAATTGCCTTGGGCCCCCAATCAGGTAGGGTCCCGGCCCACAGCCACGTTGAGCCAAAATCAATACCTCCCTCTGCCCAGAAAATCACATCAGTTTTCAATTTAAGTTCATTATTGATGCTATCATGCATATCTCATATCAGTTCAAAAATAATAACATTGATCTGTTATGTGTTTTTGAGAGTTCAGCAGAATCTGATAGTGCCAATCCGGGTCGATGCAGAAGAGTCAGACAGCTGCTTGTTCACCCCCCCCCTTAGCGGGGCCCTTTTGCCTACTAGTATCGGAAAGTTGTCTCGTCTCCTGACAAACAAACATGCAGTAACATACATCAAGTATCTGCTTATTAAAACTTTGATAATGACCAGGCTTCTTCGAACAAGGTCCTCTTTAAAGTGCTTAAAGTATTTGAAATGTAACTTTTTAGAATTTAAGTACTGGAATACCTGGAAAATCAAGCTCCCCTGCTCACATCATGGCATCAGGTGGGACAACAATGAAAAGATATTAACCTCAGTTCAGTATTGTATTCCAAGTGGCCAAGAGCGAGGCATTTATGTATGTGGAGAAATTGTTACAGGTTATACAGGATACATTATATTTCACTGCCTGAAGTTACTTTAGCTAGTGTAATGTAACATTACTGTTTATCTTTATGAGAGAACGAAAGCGATAGAGCGAGAGAAATTGATACACTAAAGCTGTAAGTGTTTAATCAGTATATCATAGTCTTATCTCATATAGGTCTATAAATGTGAGTGTAACAATACATGTAATCCTATTGAACTGTTCAGTGTAGCGGTTCTATGCCCACTGTTTATTCTGCTATGACTAGAGGACCACAGAATGAACACTTACAACCATTAATTAACATTAGTTAATGCAGTAATAAGCATGAACTAACAGTTAATTAACTAATTAATGTGTCTAGTAATCATTTACTAATGGTGTTCTTGTTAGCTAAGTTATTAATTCATACTTAACCATAATTAACCATGTATTAATGCTCTTTGTCACCCTTCTAAGTGTCTTATTAGTGAAACATTTCCAACTGGAAATCAATATTCACTATGACAACCATCTGTTGTCAACCAATTACACTTATAGAATGGTTTCTTGGCTATATGCGACAGGGTCTGGTAATTTGAGTACAAAGTCGACCGATTTTTCACTTTTTTATTGATTATGAAAGTCCAGATTCAAAGCTTTCAGATGATGTGCCACACATTGAAATCTGAAATTAATTGAGGAAGTTATGCTTATTTGAATGTTCTTATGCCTTAAATCAACATGCTGAGAAATCCCCTCTCAAAGTTGGACCACTTTTCACCTCTGGGGCAGACAGGTATTGTGGGTGTGAACAATAGCTGCTCATTTACATTGACCGCTCCCCATCCCCCATCTGTTGCTGCACGACGCCTGTTGTTTTCAGTTCTCTTTCCGTCTCTGCTCGCATTCACAAACAAAGCCTCGTATTTTTCGCATTTCTTTCTCCCACTCATTATCGATAGATGTTGTTTCAACTGCTCTCAAGACCTCTTCTAAGCTCTCTGTCACAGTTTCTGCCTGTTCATCAGTGTGTGTGGTGTCGCAGCGCTCACACCCGCCTCATCGATCCACCTATAAACGAAGCCTTGCGCATTGTGACTGGATGCCTGCGTCCTACCCCCGTGGACAATCTTCCCATCCTTGCAGGCATCCAGCCCGCTAGACTCCGCCGCACTGGAGCCACAGCACGTCTCGCCTGCCGGGCCGTGGAGCCTAACCACCTGCTCCACGACAGGCTTGCCACAACAGCGAAGCCCCCCTGGTGCCTCA
>OMKK01029465.1:0-16007 GCA_900302305.1 Polymixia japonica | reverse complement strand
GTGTAGCTATTGGCAGGTTTTCACAAGAGCAGACAGCAGATGCCATTACGGTGATAGGAGGGGTTCGCTTGTTTAACTGATGTTCACAAGGAATCTTGGGGACGGTGCCTCACAGACCGCTCTAGTCGTTTCAGGTGACACCAGGTAGACCGTGACCCCTCCAGCTTTCAAGAAAACATTTGGTAATCAGCTTTTAATTAATTGGTAAAGGTCCGCGGGGTGAGGTTATTATTTGAAAATAAGTCTAGGCTAACTACACAATTCTTTCATAGAACCGAAGGTGATAATCACGCCTCCACCCAAAGTAAACTAACAGGGATGCAGTCCAACCTTGAAATAGTCTTGCCAGTATCATTCCTCTTTTAACAATCTGGCTCTCAATCTATCGTACTGCACATGAAAATGCTACAAAACTGGTTTCTTTACAACAGGAGCTCTATCTGTGCAGTTGTTAGAAAACAGGGCGTTATCTTGTGGGGTGCCCCGTGTTCAACCTTTCTAAGAAACTGAGGGGAAACGTGTAGAACATATAATCTAAATAAAAACCTTATAAAAATACACAAAATGGTTAATTTGAAAGCCTGCAGAATGGACCCTCTATAAACACAGCTTCCCTCTAGAGAAAAGCACCCACCACTTGGGTAAAGTAAACCAGGAGCAGCGCAACTGGAAGCACATTTATGGGCTTCCACAAACTGATTTCAAAGGACAATACTCTGCCTATGCCTCAAGACTTCTCTTTATTCTCCTTCTCTTTTCTATTAAGAAATGCAGCTGAATAAGGGCTTCTATTAGTGTGGCATTACAGAACCTCCCCAAGTAAAACTTGTGCTTCTTGAGGCCATGCAAAATGCAAAGGCCTGAAAGATATAAGGGCAGATATTTCACATTCTTGTTATGTCAAATGGAGTTTAAAATGGGCATGCATACATAATGATTTGAGTTCTAAAAAAAGAAAGGTTTATTGGGCATTAAGTGGTGAAATCGGCGCTGTTAACAAAGGCACTGTTGATAATGTCGCACAAAAAGATATCAAGTGCCTTTTCCAGTGAAATATGTGGGATATGGTAGAAATCCTATAATACTGAATAATCCTGTGCTAAAATCTCCCACATAATTGGATTAATTCCAAAAGTAAATTGCCCAAAACATTATCCTATTCCTGGAGAGAACAGGATCATGACATGTAAACTGTGGCTTGTCCAGGAAACTCTGGATTGTCCAGAAGTGTTTTGGAAAGAGTCTGGTGCTCTAACCTACTGTATATCTTGCTGGGCATTATGCTTGAATGCTTATGTTAAATGGTCTCTGTCTAATCTGTGCAGTTGACATTTTCCATAGCTACTTGTAACGCAGCCCCTTCCCCCCCAAACAAAAATATAACTTTGTGAATATTTAATATTGCATGTGTTTAATATGGCTAAACCTACTTTGTAGGTTAGACTCATTCTAAATTAGAGTACTTTGTTTACAAATCTAAATGGCATGTAGTGTGCTAATATTTTCATTAAAAGGAAACATTCTAGGAAGAGTCGATTAAAAAGGTATGAACTTGCACGAGTGAGGGTTTGTTCAATAAAAGCGGTAATTTCCAGCAAATAGTCAGACCCTAAATTGACTGTAACATTGAAGCGCCCGTATATTACCTCACGAATGCCCGTGTGGACGGAGTCTTCCCTTTCACTGTAAACCTTCTATTGACTCTGTCAAAACACCGCCTATCCGAGATAGCCACGAATAAAAACGTGTGGAACTTTACCTTGCTCAGAAGAAAGAAGATGCTTTCTGCTAGCACTTATATTGCGCATAAATGACGTTTTCGTTTATGTGGTTGTTAGCCCATTAGTAAACTAATGCTAGACATTCACAGACTGTTAAATAGATTTTGTTAAAGCTTGCCCGGCTAGGTTCACATACCAATAACCTCCTGTAGCTCATAATCATCTTTGTTGATGGACCAGGGTTGGGAGCTCAGGTCCTCCGACATGACTGAAGAATTTGTTGAGGCTGTACTATCACTAAAACGATGTTTAATCCAAAGACTGGGTGTAAAAAGAATTCAAAGTAATCCCAACAGGACCAACAAGAGCGGCACTTCCCCTTCTTAGCGAATCCTGCAGCACTCCTCCTGTCATTCCCAAAGTTTGACACTAGCCCAGCAGCCCCGCCCACCACATTCCTGTTGAGCAAATGTGGACCTACACAACGGACATATTGAGTGTGGGAAATATGACCGTATTATGATACTGTAGTGTTATATGGGAAAGTTCTTAGCACTGACCAAGGCCTAATTAGACTAAATATTAAAAGTTACAATATTACAAGCAAGCCCGTTTAAAGAAAAAACGTAAAATGATGTGGCCAGACAGCAGTGATAAGGAATTTACACAATACAACAATTTCTTATATTTTAGATTTGTTTTACATTAAATGAGCTTGAATAATATTTGTAGATATTTCACTAACACAAGCCCACCCAAAATGTAGGCGATATAGGCTCGGAAACGAGTCAATTTGTTGGGGTCCGCCACACTTTTAATGGCCGACAGTGGATGTCGGAAAAGAGGCGTGTCAGTTCATAAACGTCATGTCCTGTGATTGGACAGTTTCTTGCACACGACTTTGTTATTGGATGTTCGACTGTCAATTTAGAAGTGGACCCCGCCCTAGTTCCGTTTTGAAACATTCGATTAGCGACACCTCAGGTTCTAAATGTTAAAATACATCCGGACAATAAGCCCCAGCACAATGACGACACATGCTGGAGCACAATGGGACATGCTGTGCTCCAACACACAATTAATTAGCTAAAATATAGTCTTTCAACAAATGAAAATTATCTTTGGAACTTTTAAAAGCAGTAGCAGGGAATAATATTCATTCATTCTGTTTATTGACCATTTATGAGTATTCAAGAGAGAATAAAGTCAGTTTAATAAAAAATACTTATAAAACAATATGAAAATGAGAATACAAAACATCATCACCAATAGGGATATAGAGAGAATGAGAGAGAGACTGAAAGGGATTTACTGCAACAGGAAGTTTCACAAGCACAATATCTCTAATTCAGAAACCCCATTCGATAAAAGATCACTAACTGAAGGAAGTGGCCAATGCAAAAACAAAAACAAGCTCACAATGCACAAACATTCTGCACAGACTACAAACTCCTCCCCATTCCACATCCCCTTTATAAATACAAAAAAATCATTGCCACAGCATTGTTTTCTTTTTCTTTTTAATAACATAATAAAACCTATGTGCATTAAGAACATTATCACCGTCATCTTATCTTAAAGGGAAACACAAGTAATAGCATTAAAAATATATACAACGCAATAAGGGGTTACAGAAGACAATAGGACCGTGGACACAAATTTAGCTCATAGTCAGTTTAATGTTGAGGCACGGTCAAATATCCCTTTGGTCTGAGAAAGAAGGTGTATTTAATCATAATTCACCAGCTGGTCCATGATTATGGAAGTGAGAGAGCTTTGGCTAGCCTTGTCCAGAACCAGGCCTGTGTGCAAGGCCGGGTGTAGTCACATATGGTAAGGAAACGCAAGATGCTGGGGAACGGCTTTTTCATAGACTTGTACACCACTGGGATGAGTCGTTTGCTGCGAGCTCCTGTAAGGGGTAATTAGAGGAAAAGATAATGAGATGTATATTGGAAAAACAGTATGCACAGACACAGCTTAGGGAAAGTGAACATCACAAAGGAAGCTCTGACTCAAGCCATCAGAAGATGAGTGAATGTGGAAATTGAAAGAAATAACAGATTGTGTGCGTTTCAAGGCTTGAAAAGTTTGAGGACTTAAAACAAGTATAAAAAGAATACAATAATAATAGATTTTATTTGTATAGCGCTTTTCAATGACCCAAAGTCGCTACCTCAACACAAACAAAGCTGAGGATGTAATCAATCATTATGTTCAGGAAAGTAAAACATTAATAAAAACTCAAATGTTTTGATAACGTGTTGTTCCTCTGATATTCTCTGCATTTACAAGTTACACACCCTTAATTATTTTGGCATCTTAAATGTTATTGCCTTCCCTAAAAGGCCAACGGGACAATGCACAACGCATTCATCTTCAGTCATATTAATGCATAGAATTATCAGAAATACCTTAAAAACTTAAGGCAAATCAATGGTTGACCCAGAAAATATTTGCCTTGGTAGGTGTTTGACTGAGGCCATTAATAATTTTTAGCTTGGTTGTTCAACAGTTTCAGTTTGTCTGTTTCATAACAGAGCTTTTGCAAAATAATTTAGTTTGTATGTGTTAGCGTGAGTGTGTGTTTCACAACGAGAATGATGTTTAACAAAAGGCTGCCTTACCAGGACAGAGACTGAGTGCAAACTTGGTCTGAAAGTCACAGGCATCGCTGTCGAGGTACTCATCAGAGATCACCACTACCATCCTCTTACACCTGTACATTAGACCAGACATCATGCTTAAACATGTTCTCAATTACAGTACATTTGGCAGTCCAAATCTCAGAAATAAGAAACATGCAAGGCATAGTTAACAATATAATAATAATAATAATAATAATAATAACAATAATAATAATATGTCTTTTTGATGGTGGGAGGAAACCAGAGCACGGGGAGAACATGCAAACTTGACAGAAAGGACCTGGGACGGCCGGGATTTGAACCCAGTACCTTGTTACTCGCGCCCGATGTTACCCACCTTCTCTCAATGAGTTCACTAGTGATGGTCCACACACAAGAGCCTGGGAGGACATCTCTGTCAAACACACACAGCTTCAGCCTATAGTCTGTCTGTTCCAACTGCTTGATCATCTCATGGACGAACTTGAAGTCATTCTGGCAATAGCAGATGAAGGCATCAAACAACTCTGGCGTGCCTGTATTTCACACATAGCAAACAAACAAAAAAAAACCCACAAAGTTTAGGTAACTATGAGATATTGCATGGATTTATAATCCATCAAAAGGCATGTATGTTAGAGTTAATGTCTTATTTTACTTATGATTGTACTTGCTGCTAGCCTTATATCATTTTAATATCTGTAACGTGATCATATTAATTCAAGGAGCCTATTGGAACGTTAGGATCTGATACGATGTTGATCATTATTTTGCACTTGTTTTATAATGTCTTCTTCCTTATGCTATGCTTTTAATTCTGTATTCTATGTAAATTTTATTGTTGTGAAGCACTTTGGGCTACAATTCTTGTATGAAAGGTGCTATACAAATAAAGTTTATTATTATTATTAATGTCGATGTGTTGTTGTGTTAATGTGTTGGGGTGGATCTTCCAGATCATGAGAGGACACTGGTATGTATGTCGCCGCTTCTCAAATCTGAGTCACAAGACTCAGATTGCTTCACTGTGTGACTATGTGACTAAAGCAACTTGGGTCCCTTGAAAGGCGCTATATAAATTAAAGCCATTACTAATATTATTATTGCAGCATAGTGGAAGAGTGCAGTAGGACCAGAACTTCATATGACAGCTGAAATTAGGGGACAAATTGAGATGATACAATATGAAATGAAGAGTGACATTGACACTATTATAACTGTAGCAACAGTGTCATATACCTCATTAAGATATTAATCTGTTAAACCGGATAGAGCTGAATGTGTTTCTACAGTGACTTTATTACCCAAAGATGAGTTTAAAAGGTTGAATTGGTGTTATACAGTTTACTCACCTTCCTCATCCTCCAGTGTAATGCCTGAGCGTTCCTGAGTGTGACTGTCTATGTGAGGAACCTGAAGTGGGGGCTCACTTTTCTTCTCGAGGTACCTCCTGACATCTTTATCTAATGTGCAAATTTTGTAGCAAAAGCGCAACCACACGCACGCGCAAGTACACACGCACGCACACACACACGTTGTAAGTCACTCGTTAATCATTTCCTGGACTACAACAAATGGGTCAATGTTATTTCAAACAAACAAACCCACCTATGGAATCACGAAGGTCTTCAATGATATCTTTTCTCTCTGCCTCTGCCAGTATTGATAATAACTTTCCAACAGACGCATCTGGACTGCGAGCTTGCCAGTCTAACAGTATCGCCATGGTCGGGTTTTTTGAAGCCTCATAATTTTTGATCTCCAAAAATGAAAAGTCCATAATCTCTGCAACAGTCATCCAATCCGCGGCTACAGTGGCCCTTGGATTCAAACGCAATCCCAACTCTTTTCTCACACTAATGTTTAGTGCAATAAGAGGTATTTTCCACATGTCAACTTTTGAATCGACACAATCGTTACAAGCCATATTAAAAATGTTTGAAGACCCTTTTGAAAAAAGAATAGTATACTTAACTGTCCTTACTTCACGTACCTATTTCCTAGCTGTCAAGAGAATGAGGAAATGATGCAGACCAAACTCCTCTTTGGAACTGCGTCACACGGGGAGGAGTTTAACAAAGTTGTCCCCTGAACCCACAGAACAAAAATTATTATTTCTGTCAACAATATTAATGTCAAGTTATAATATAGCCCACGGGTCGAGGTAAAAAAAAAAAAAAGCCCTGCTCTGATGAATCCTATTACATTCAATACTAGGAATCTGCCATAGCAGGCAAATGCTGCCCTCGAATAGAGATGAGTGTGGATTTACTGTGGAATTTAGTAAGGTTTCTGTTCCCTTTTCTAGTCAACAGTCAACATGGCCGAAAAACTTTTCTTCCCTTTCTTAAAGTATTGAACGCATTACAGATATAAAACCCAAGTCATTTAATGATTTGCATTTTACTTCCCTCTTTGTGGTAATCCCTGGATAATAAATCAGTCCTGCCGATGCCTCATATCTCGCCTGTTTTGCTTTGTAACGGTGAAGTTTCGTAGATTGATGATTAGATAGTTGTTACTAGCACTGAATGGGTAGTAGATCCCCTGAATTGATCATTTGAGTGGACAAGCCTTCTGCAAGACAGACACAATACAATACCATAAAGATGAGACAATTACAAAAAACACAAAAGACTAGGACAGCACTCCAATTTAACTTTTTAATATTGCCACAATATTGTGTTGGCAAGATGCCCTTGTTCAGCGTGTATTCTGGCAATTTCATAAACAATAGAGGTGAGTGACCCCATCTGGTACAACAAGTGCATCCCAGTAGGGGGAGCCACAACCATTCCAGGCACAGTCTCATGATGTAAAGGTTATTCAAACATTAAAAAAAACACAACACACATTATATTCACTTCATAAGAAACAAGCAAATTAAATCTCCTCATTCATCCCCTTGGGAATGAGGGTACCAAGGAAGTGTATCCAATACGCCTCCCTTTGGAGAAGGATTCTTTCGCTGTTACCACCTTTCCGTGGCCTCTTCACTGTCTCAATGCCCATGTCATGTAGTTCACTCAAGCTGTGGTTGTGTCTATTGAAGTACCTAGCCACCGATGATTTATCATCACGATTACAACACTTACGTTAACAGATTCTGGCTTTTAACGTTTTCCCAACACAATACAAATTACATGGGCATTTTAACAGGTAAACCACGTATTTAGTGTTACATGCGATTCTGCCCCTGATCTTGATGTTAACACCAGACTTTGGATGGCGAGTAGGCCCCCTAGGTCACAAGGTCAGATTTAGATTTAGGTTTAGGTTTTAGTCGCATGGTCAGATTTCTGTCAGATTCTGTCTCACATCCCTAGTGGCAATTTTCCTTGTCATAATTGTATACACTGTTATTCTATGATTAAGGGTAATCAATTCACCCATGCGAAGTCTGGTGTTAACATCAAGATTAGGGGCAGAATCACATGTAACACTAAATATGTGGTTTTATGTTTGAGTAACCTACATCTTGAGACTCTGTGCCTGGAATAGTTGTGCTCCCCCTGCTGTCTATTGTTTATGAAATTGCCGGACTACACGCTGAGCAAGGGCGTCCTGCCCAAAACGTCCATGTGGCACTATTAAAAAGTCAAATTGGTCTTTCTTTGAGGATCCAGCACCCAGTCTTGAAGGTCTAATGAGTGAGTTGAGCGTGTCGTTTCCTGTTATCTATGAACAATTACAAAATAAACCTGCATGATAATAACAATAACAATCTAAAACACAACAGTTATTTAGGACAAATGGTGCAGAGAAATGCTTCTAAATAATGAACCCCTGTTGTATAGAATAACTAAAATAAAACCTATCCCCTCTGTGGTTTATACTTCAGACTGCAGCATTACAGGAAGCTTAAAAGCGGGTGAAGGAAGAAGGCCCTTTGTAAGGAAGTGATTTTTTCAGAACTACTGACATATATGTAGATCAGTCAAATTCAAGAACTCAGAAAAACATGCATTTCCTGAAAATCTTAACCAGAAAACTTCATCTGATTGGGTTGAATAGCATATAATCTGTATGTGACACAGATTAAACAACTGGATACAATTTCGCATCACTGAAACCACCAACTTCTTTGCATCCATCTTGTGTTGCTATGTTTGCTGCGAGGTAGATCACAAGTTTTTGCTTTTAGAGAAATAGAAATCTATGCCTCTGTCTCGATGTTGTTTGGGAGTGTGAGATGGGCCTTTCCTTCCTCTTGCTGAGGACCCTGCACCACTCTGAAAAAGACAATTGACATGATATTAACCTGGAAGTCATCTGACAACAGTGGAAACATGTCAGCCCTCATTTTCCATGGTATAAAAGTAGACATATGTGCCCAGAAATACTCAAGTGGTAAAGTCCCCCATCTCTGAAACCACAGATGTGCCGCTACTGGCTTAAGACTGAATCTTGCCACAGGTTTTCATCCTGTCTACCCTAGTTTCTTTCTCTACTTTACAACAGACTAAACAAAGAAAAATACTACAAGGTCAGTAGGCTGCCGACTCTCCTTGAAAAAAAACCCAAAACAAACTACACACACATTTAGAAAAAACTGTAACTCTGTGGTCATCCAATACCATTTTTCTTTTACCATTACGCATAGTACCGGTATGAGGACAGGAAGTAACAAGTAACCTATTACAACAGCGGTTATTTAATCTACTTCCGTTTTCCTTTCAACACTCACAGGTTTTTTGTTAACATGTCTACTCCACTCAGGTGCCATGACGATGGGAGTGGGGTAGGTGTCATTGAGGGAGATCTGTGCACGTGACAGGGTGGCACTGCTGAGGGTCCAGGGCATGTGGACATCCCCTCCACTGATCCCCTGCAGCTCTGGAACCCACTGCCTGACATAGTCCCCCTAAGGCACATAGACATATTTCATGAGGTTGAAGTATTTCGCAAACCAACAAATTGTGAACGGAAACGTGCTTATCACAGCTTCCGTCCATATATCGCTTCACCCTCGTGTCACAATATCAATGATACACAAGTATTACATGAGTATGACTCAGAGTGTTTTGCTTTCTGTATTGCAGTATGGATAATGTCACCATCCAAGAAAATCTGAAAAGGGGAAGAAACTAAAAATTCCCGCAGTCCAACGTACATTTTCATCATAGTCCAGCCCTTGCTTGACCATGTTAAACTTCCTGTTCTCTCTGGGGTCATTTCCTATGCCAGCACTGTACAGCCAGTTGCCATAGTTACTACAGACATTATAGTCAACCTGTGGAAAAAAGAAAATGTTGAAATGTTGAAAATGTTGAAATAGCTTAGCGCATCATACATCTATGCATCATCAGTGCTAAATTTAAGACTTGTACCCTAGAAAAACTACTCATACCGTTGAGACAGTTTTCAAAAATAAAACTAAATGTCTCATCATATATGACATAATGAAGCTTTAATATCCCTTTAACCCTCAACATCCTAAAAGAAGAAGTTTAAACATAAAGGCTTACCAGAAGGTATTCAAACCATTCAGCTCCCATCCTCCAATCCAGGCCCAGGTCTTTTGTGAGGAAGCTGGCAACATTTTGGCGCCCTCTATTGGACATGAAGCCTGTCATGGCCAACTCTCTCATGTTGGCATCCACAAAGGGCACTCCTGTGCGTCCGTCTGTGATTCCAAAGAAGATTTTATATATACACACACACACACACACTCATCATGCAACCTACATACACAATTTACATATACACACGTCAAATGCACCTCTCAGTGATGTTGAATATTTTCAAGTTTGAGGACAAAAATCTATCTACTAACCTTTCCATGCATTGAAAAGCTTCATGTCTTTTTTCCATGGAACAGATTTGTCTTGAAGTCCTAAAGGACATTCGGCATGATGTAAGTTTTGCATTCAAACAATGTAAAACAAAGAAAACAATAAAAAAAACAACAACACTTTACCTTTGATATGAAAAATCCTGTTTCCATACTTGACACCCACAAATGTAAAGTAATCCCTCCATAGAAGTTCAAAAATGACCCTGTATGAAAGCATTGAAGATTTTCAAAATCACACATAAGGTGAAGATTTACATTGATCTTCTAAATAACGAGAAGAGATTATATAGAAGAGATACACCCTCACCAATTACATTTATGAATTTCAACACATTATCATTTTGTGGCCTCACAATGTCAGCCCCAGAGATGACACCACCGGAGCTGGTGTGGATTTAAGTACCTTGCCCAAAGGCACAACAGTAGTTGTTGTGTGGCATCACAGTCATCTCGTCATTCCAGTCCTTTCATTAAATGTGTCTTTCTGACTCGGTACTCACCAGTATGTGCTCTGATTGGCTGTCCGCTCACTCTCATACTTCTTGATCTGATGGTAGATATACCTGGGAGAAATGCAACCCATTGCCATCCTGCAGAAGGCCGATGCAGCACAATTACAGATATATTCATATAAACCATCATCATTTCATTGTAACATCAGTAAAAGCATTAGAGGAAATGATGCGCCACTCACCAAGGTGCAAACTTAGTGGAATAGTCTACACCGATCAGGCCATTACGAGTCTCTTTATAAGAGGCAACAGCATCCTATACAAGGAAAAAAACAAGGCTTTTTACATTTAGAAAGTCAACCATAGCGTACAGCATGAGAGAGCCTGTAGTATGTTATGATAAAAGCCAGGTGATTTCAGCCTGAAGCATTTCCATATTTGGACTTGACCACTGAGAGCAACCATGGTCCCAGCGATGAGAAGGTCATACTGACCGTGTGCCAGAAGTAATGTTTGAGTCTCGCCAGAGCCTGGCTCTCTCCCCCACTACAGGGGAAGGCTGAGCGTGGATCGATCACAGGCTCTATCGGCATAAAACGGAAAAAAAAACGTTCCAGCATCAGACTTGATGTTAAACCTCCCTTGATACACATTAGGATAGAAGAAATTATAAATGCTGAATAGAAAATCAAGGCAGCCTGCTGGCTATGCTTCGGATAGCCGGTTTTGAGAAAAGCCTGTGCTCAGCAGTTTCTAATTCCTATGAAATTACGAAAATAATAGTAGTAGATTTACTGTAAGAGAGGGACTTCATAAAATTGAGTAATTTTGCTTTTTTCTTGTCTGCAACAAATGAAGCAAAAATCAATTTAATAAACAAGTAGATTAAATGTAAAGGAATCCTTCTTAATGACATGGTGCAGAGACATATTAACAACGTACACAGTACATATTGGCACACATGGTACAATCTTCCATACAGTGCATTAGGCAGTGCAAGAGATACTATTCAAGCCCTTGATGAATATAAAATCTCACCCCATTGTCTAATCTGAGAGATTAGCATCTTCACCTGTCTGTTCCAGGTCCTCTGTGGTAGGGATGGGTCCTTCCTCCAACCCAGGGGGGAGGGGCTTCAGCTGGTCTGGGGTTGGGAGTACGGGCCTCACCCTGCCCTGGGTCTCCACTGCCTTCCTGAACTGGGTGTACACATCAGGCAGCCTACCAAACCAGGAAGGAAAGTTACAAGATCTGCCCAAGTAAAATCTTTAGCACTAAACACTTTCTTACAGTATATCCATCATAAAAAGTGACTCCGCTTCCCCTTTCAAAAATCCTGTAAAAATGCCTGACTTGCACAAAATGTTAGGCAGAAGCAGGCTGTACTGAACAGCCTAGTCTCCAGCTAGCCGTGCGCGTTTTCACCTGGATATGTGATGAAACGGGATGTCATCTCTGTGGTAAAGTGTTGACCCCCAACAGGTGTGAACTTTGACTTTCATCTGGGCACAGACATCCTTTACCCCCTCCTCCACCTTCTGTTCCTCAGAAGCTACCTAGAATACACGATATTGCAAACAATATAGGATGTAGACTTTGATCACAAGTGAGTGTAATCTATTTAATAAGTTGAAGGATATTTTAAACAACCTCTTCATGGAAGGCCACAGCACTGACGGAGCCCAGTTGCTTAATGAGTTCAGCAACCACGTCCTCTGGTTTACCCCGTCTGACCAAGAGGGTGCTATGTGACACACACACACACACACATACGCAGAAAGTAGTCCCAGTTAGCACCATGCCTGGCAAGCTGCATCCTGGGTAGGGGGCCAGCTACTTCCCCCTTGCTGACCGGACTGAATTGTGGGAACAGTGAGTGTGGCAGCTATGTTCATGTAAACATAGCCTGTATATGCCCAGGTGTGTCCTGATCCTGTGTTATTTCAAGTGTATCAATTAAATTGTGGAGAGCTGAAGACTAGGGATACACTAACCTCATGTGTTACAAAAACATAAACAGTAGTTGTATTTTTAATACTTTTCTAGAAAGGTTGCAATTGAATACAACAAAAGAGTAGAGCTAATTTTTTTTTATGGGAATAAAACACTAAAGTACCTTTTCCATGTAATCGCATGGACCAAGCAGATTCATGTACCCAACACAAGCACAGCTTACCTGCCCTTCGTGAGCAGTGTGTTCCTGAGGTCCTTGATACTGTCCAGTAAGAAACGCAGGCGGAAGGGGCCAGTCTTTGGCAGATTGTAGATGGCAGTTCCTAAGTAATGTCTGGGGTCAAAACAGTAGAGTGGGACTATGTATTCTGCATTCATCTGAGCCCAATGGAAGACCTGTGTGTGTACAATGTATGACAGTCAGCGGAGAATAATAATAAGTGAACAGTTGCCATCATGACACTTAGCTTTAATAAGGAACCAGTGTTTTGGAACTACAAATATGGCTGCCCACCGTACACTTCCGCTAAGGTCGACTGCAAAAGTATTGCACCAAATAATCAATAATAACAAATTGAATGGAGGACTGAAGACACGTTAGAACTTTACTGGACAATTCATAGCAATTTCTCTTGACAAACTGAGAAAAAGAGCCACCCAAAAACAAAAAGTGTATGCCTACAATTTGCATCTTGTTTGGCAATATTGTTATGGATGCGTGAATTGAACATAAAACATGTTGGAAGGAAGTAACTTCTGCAGTAACTGTGACTGCAGATTGTAGCACAGTAGACTAACAGTACAATAAATTAAGCATATGGATTCCTGGTAAAAGTGCGCTCTTACCTCGTTGTCGTGGAGGCGCAAGTCGTTTCTGAGTAAACATATTACTGTGAGTGAGGTAGACATGCTGCCCCATGTGATTATTCAGCCTTATATTTTTCTCAAGTACTGAGGACAATATAAACAATGGACGTTTCAGTGAGATTTGTCCTCCGGGTGTTTTCGCCTTCCTTCTCCGGTGACGTACTCGCCGCACTGGTTCTCTCACGTTTTCAAACACGCGGTGCTGTTATGTCCTATTATTACGAAACGTAAGCTTTTGTAAGGTGGTTTTCCATAGCTTCCCATACTGCACAGCGTTGTTATAAAACCTGGGATTTTGTGAAGTGATTAGTTTGTTCGGGAGTTCTTTGCAAACATCCCGTCGATATTTCTAAGCAGTCACCTTCACCGTGATGTGTGGTTCTGTCAATCAATTATCAAAATTTAAGGTAAACAATTAAATCATGTGGCTACTTTGCTCGAATGCAGTGTCTTAAATTGAACATGAATTATTATAATTTGTTTAAAATCAATTGGATATCGACAGGTAATTTATTACAACTTCTCAAGTTATAATTCATATTGATTTTTTTTAAAACTTGGAGCAGATAAAAGTGCAACCCAATTAAAATCATAACAGAATAAAGGCTAGGCCTAAATGAACACAAAACAATCAAAATACAACATAAAATAGTCTTAGACCTTTCATTTATTAAGTTAAATGTACAAAAGATCAAGGACTTGATACATTTAATGTTTCAAGGCTTTGTCATTAAGTCAAAACAAATTCTCTGCACCAATCGAAAGCCTACCAATCTTTTCATACTGCCTATCAGCTCTCAAAGATCATAAGATCATACTCCTGTCTAAATCACAGTACAATCTACTGCATGACATAGTAATTTCATCAAATAGATTTGTATATAATGTAAAATTTCATACAAAAGTGCAGAACAATATATTTACATTACAATCATTTTTTTTATATAAAATAACTTCAGCAAAGCCACTGTGCTTTCTACTGAACAGCTGTTCACCTTATTGAATCGCTTTCCACTTTGGCGGTGAACATTTTTGTTTAGAAGCAGAATCAGATAAGGCACTGACAAGGTTCAAAAATATTTGATCATTCCTCTAAGCGCCACTGTATTATAGCTAGCAATTATGCCTAAACCACTCGTCTTCCCAATTTCTCCGCAGGGATCATTTAAGTTTCGTCTTATCTTATCTCCACTGTTCAGATACGGCATTTGGCTCTGCCTTTACGACATGACCCTTCGGTGACATGTAAAAAGGATGCTTTAGCTTACATGACATTATAAAGAGCAAGATCACTCATGCGCTCTCAAGCGGTCACTAAATAAGAAATTCATAGTGTAGAAAGCAAAGCCAAATAAAGGCAATGGGGTGATTGGATTCATGTTGAAGCTACAACAAAAATGAACTGCCTAAATGAGACAGCCTTCAATCTAACGTCTCATGATACTCCTATAGCAAACATTGCAATGTCGATACATTTGATTTGGTCTGTGCAGTCTACTATGCACAAAGCTGCCATGAAACAGAAAAGGGTATAGGGCTCTGAGGTGACAAAATAATCCAATGTAACCTTAATACTGTACATTCAATTAACCTAGAATTGCTAAAAGATTCTATATCTTTCTCATTTAAATTCATTTTTCTTTGGCCAATTGTAGATGAAACAAGACTCACTCCAGGGAAGCTAAACATGACATTAGAATGGATTTAACAGACTACCTCCAACAGTAATGTTGGTATTGCTTATAGATGTTAACATTGCACACTAATGCAAAAGTTTGGTACTCTTCTCTTCACACTGGAGCAAATGACACAATTCTCATTATGAAATTATAAAAAGCATCAAATAGAAAAATATCTATTTCCTCAATTGATTATCCTGCGTGTTGGAAATCTCTTTATGCATGATATCAAAAGTGCAATGGTTAACAATGTACTTATTCCAAATTGGTTTGTGAGTGCTATGAATCTTGGGTAATGGCAACCCTAGATGTGAAAAAAAGACATCCTTACTTACAATAATTCTTATTGTAAGGCGTTGAAAAAATACATTTACATTTTTCACGTGATAATACAAAACCCTTCTGCTATAAAAAAATATTTGACCATCAGAATTTGACTCTTGGCTAACTTAGGCCTATGAGCAATTTACAGTACTATCAGGTGTGATTAATTTCAGCTTAACAATCACCTGGCAATTACAATTGCAAAGTGTCTGGCCAATCCTTGACACAATTCTGTGGCAGTAGACAAGTGTATAGTAGGGCCCAGAAAGCATTTCTGGTAAACAGTTCTGGCAGCTCCTGATGCAGCGAAACACCACTTCTCTCTCTGGCTTGTGTCACTTGTCCCACAGTGGGAATAGGACGCTAGTCTCTCACTTGCTAGACTGCTAAGTGCTCGCTGGTCGGTCCCCTCGCTCGGGAATACACTCTTGGAGCCTTGGTGCCTTGGAGAAGATGGAGGACAGTCAACCTGACCTCCCGTTATGAATGATCAAGGTTGAGCTAGTTAGTGAGTGAGGGGAGGAGGCAGAGCCTTCAGTCTTGACAAGGCCGGAACCGGTGATTGTTGACGGGGCAGGAAGTTGGAG
>OMKK01029462.1:40141-52189 GCA_900302305.1 Polymixia japonica | reverse complement strand
TGACCCCACTCTCTCCTTTCTTCCCCATGCTAACCACATCACCAAAACTGCTTTCTTCCACCTCCGTAACATCGCCCGCCTTCACCCCTCCCTCTCCCTCTCCGCTGCTGAAACCCTCATCCATGCCCTCATCACATCCAGACTCGACTACTGCAATAGTATAGTGCATAACTCACCCCACAAGATAATCAATAAACTTCAATATGTCCAAAACTCTGCTGCCCGCCTCCTCACCTCCACCAGCCGCCGAGACCACATCACCCCCGTCCTCCACAACCTCCACTGGCTCCCAGTCAAACACCAGATCAACTACAAAATACTACTCATCACCTACAAAGCCCTTAACAACCTGGCCCCTCCCTACCTCTCTGACCTCCTCCCCCGCCACGTCCCCACCTCAGGTCCGGAGATACCAACTGCCTAAGGATCCCCAGGACCAAGCTCCGGACCTGGGGTGACCGGGCCTTCTCCGTTGCCGCTCCCACCCTCTGGAACACTCTCCCCAGCCACATCCGCCAGGCTCCCACTCTGCCATCATTCAAAACAGCACTAAAAACCTACCTTTTTACCCTTTTTACCGTTTTTCTCTCCCTCACACTTCTTCTCTTTTCCTGATATTAAAGTTGTTTTTGTTTTTTCCTTTGTATGTAAAGCATCTTTGAGCACTTGAAAAGCGCTATATAAGTGACATGTATTATTATTATTATTAAAGTAACCTGATTCAATAAACTTTCTGAAACATGTTGACTTTGCCAAGGAAACAAGTCCAAATACAAGATTGAATTACCTGTAGTTTTTTCATTGTACATAACGGTGTATGGTTTTATAACATAGTTTGACAGGGACATTTACTGTACTCCTGCAAGATCAAGTGTCCACAAGCCTGAGCCTGCACGCTGTACGTATAGAGGGAGGTGTTATCTGTTCGTTGGCAAACTGTAGATGTCATATTGAATTTAGAGACCAGTGAAATATAAATTAGGTAGTGACAGTGAATACTACTGAGAAAAATAACACGCCCTCTTCACTTCAAGTACGATAAATTTATGCAGGTTTGGTTTCACATCAGAGGCACAAAAAAATGAGTAAAGCCGTGAATCACGGCACGTCACGTTCCAAATCCACATCACTGAGGTGACATGCTGTGATTGCTCATTCCTGTCCTGTCTTTCGCTAGTGGGATTATACCAGGTTTAAAAATGGCGGCTAGGAATCATTTGTCACTGTCAGAGGGTTCCCATGGGCCACAGCAGAGCTGTCACTTTGGGTTTCATAGCTT
This sequence comes from Polymixia japonica, assembly GCA_900302305.1. NCBI lineage: Eukaryota > Metazoa > Chordata > Actinopteri > Polymixiiformes > Polymixiidae > Polymixia > Polymixia japonica. Next base: position 50,910 of record OMKK01029462.1, on the reverse strand, counting down.
AGACTGGAGGGGTAAGAGGGGGACTCCAATCTCCATCCATGACTAAAACCTAGTGATGGCCCACTGACTTTATCCCCTTACTGGCCAATGGACTGAGTGTTGGCTGACTTGGTAGAGGGGGTCTTAAGCCTCTGTAATTGATCTTGATGAGTTGAGGAAACCCCTCCCTCTGGTATTCCTTATCCCTTATCGTTCAGTCCAGACCCACCTGACAGCTTGATTTCACAGACCTGGGAATTTAAGATGCAGGGGATTTCAAATGCATGGCATTGACAAATGGAGGGGCATTTAAGGTGATATCCACACAGATGGGGTATAATATCACAACCCACACACCAAATATGAGCTTCACTTTGATGGATGAGAGGGACTCAAAGGGTCTTATATTTTGGGGTTCGTTGGAGTTCAATGCTTGTAGCACATCCTCAAATTAGAGCCATTTTGACGATCAAACTACATTTTAGAAGATAGTTAGTTTTGGTAATGTTGGTATAGATGTAAAACAACAAGCCCATGTCTGTCTGTGTCCCCCAGGTGGAGGTGTCATGGCTGCCAAGTCTCTCAGCCTTCTGTTCCTGCTTCTGGTGGCTCTCCTCTGCCTGAACCTCTGAATGTAGCGCCATCTTTGTCTTCACTTCCTGTGAAGGAGACTCTGACAGGTTGACGCCTATGAGGACTTGGACTCTTTCCACAATCTTTTGGTTCCTCCCTGCAACCAGAATACCATATTCCAACTCTCCCCTGTGGAATATGTTTGTGGAACAACACACCGAAAAAAAAATTGGACATGGACAAAGACATCCCTTATTTAATATCTACGAAGCATCTTTGGAGGAGTGTCAAACAAGTTCTGTCAACTTTTTCAATATGCCTTATATAAACATTTACTCTTATCTTTCACAATAACTTCTAAAATGGACGATTAGTGTGAGTGTGTACTACACACTGTGACTAGGTTGGCTGGTTAATCTTTCTAAATCATGAAGCAGACCTTTCTTATAGACGAGGATACATTCACCAGTGTAGGTTTCATTTGATGTGTGAAGTTAAGGATAATCTATCCTATGTTGCATTCCATAGTATAAGCGAACAGGTAAATAGTTGTGAAGGATAAGCGTACAAGTTTATAATATTGTCTTTATCTGTTTCTTTTTCTTGTATTTCAGTGACTTCCTTTGCCATTTTCCTTTCAAAATGAAGCACACCCTCTGCTACAGAGATACAGTCAAAGCAAATCTCAACTCTTTGCATACTCAATTTTATTAGTGGTCATCACAGAGAAAAAAAAGCAATTTATGTCATGCTAAAATAATATATGCAATAATTTATATGATTTTGATGTTAGAAGTTATTTAGCAAAAAATGGATTGACAAAACCTGCCGTCAATATTCATTTCAAAATTATAAGTGCTCTATTGACAGAATATCACTTGCATGTAGACATTATCTGAAGAATAATCTGAAATGATTTGATAAAATAAGAAACAGAATGGTGAGTGCATTTTTAGCACATGTGGACAAAAGTAGTGAACTCGACAACATATCAGATTGTAACAGGTGACAGTGGTTACTTGGATTGCCTGCCACACGTGGTTACAGACATACAGCCATGCAGTGATCACAGCTTCACCACGCCATTTGTTTCAAGGTCGTATGAGTCACACTCATATTCCAAACTGAGATCGGGAAATATTTTGTTAGTGTACATTTAAGCTAAAAATGCTTTTGTTTTGACTGTATCATTAAGTCTTTAGTGGTACCAGTTGGTGCTTTGTAAAGAATGTTGGCATTTCATTTAGTGTAAACCTTTTCATTTCATCTCTCTTTCTTTCATGGCTTCCTTGTGAGTGTCACTATTAACAGTTGCGGTGAACGGTACCGACACTCATGCCATTCAGTAATTGTGCAATGTCTGATATGTCAATGGCTACTTTATCTTTTCTAATAACACAACTTGCCTAGCTCCTATAACAGTAATCGATGATGTATCATTTTTCATGAACTGGTACGAGTGCAAACGGAACATAGAGAAGCAAAGCCATTCATGTCAGCTGTAAGAACCCATCCAAAGCTCATCAAGTTGTTCCCCGGTTTTTGTCTTTTTATTAACACGAGGGTTACACGTGTTCAGAGATATATAAGCATTATCAACTGGTCGTATTTGTTTGTGATTATTAATATATTTGTATGTCACGACCAGCAACTGGTTTGACAGTTAAGAGGTTTATAATTTCCCCCAGGTGGAGAAAAGAAATGCTGCGTTTTGGATAGCTCCGCGTATAGATTCATATGTTGTGTGACTGATGCTAGCCATGCTTCTACATTGTGACTATATCAACATCCACCACAAAGTGCTTTTCCCAGTTTCCCCTCATGCGACGAATCATCTAAAGAGTTGCCAAATGCATGAATGCCTTGAACTTTGACCTTTTGGAAGAAGCGGCGGCTCTACATTCTAACATGCATGACATTGGAAACAAAGTGGTACTGTAACGCTCCATACTTTGCAATGAATCGACCAACTTTTCAACCTCTCAGCTTCATATAAAAATACATTCCATTCCTAAGTGACATCCCTTTATGTCAGAGACAGAGACAGTATAGATACGCCTAATATGTGCATTAGCTGCTTAATTAAGCAAGTCATCTCATAAGAAGTCTTTGGGAGAGATTTTTTTTAGAGAGAAAACCTTAAACTGACTAAAGGAATCTCACTCATCCAAATTCAGAATAGGTCCTGCAGTCTCATGCATACGATGGTCAGGGTTTGATGATGTCTCTGGTGGTGTTGCGGCATGCTTGGCTGTTTGCTGAAGTTCAGTACTTCACTGGATTTGAATGGTACATGTTGAGAGGGATGAAACTGGACTCTCTCATTGGCTGGACTTTAAAGGAACAATAAAAGTGTAGTTAACTATTAAATGGCTCTGTTGTCATTCTATTGTATTGCCTTGAAAATGCTGTGCATGTAATTAACACCCGACAGTCTCAGAGTCTCAGGTGAGTACTGGCATGAGTCCAGGTGCAATTTACATAAGTCTGTGTTTAGTGTGACCCAAAGTGTGAGTCTTGTGTGTCAGTGTGACTGAGTTGAATAGATAAATGATAGATATAGAATGTGAGTATAGGTATTTGAGTGTCAGTCTGAGTTTGAATGTGCATCTTTTTGTGAGTCCAGGTGTGCGTCAGAAGGTAGAAGTGTCATTTCAAATCTAGATCGTTTTTCATTCATTTAAGTTGGAGATGCACATCCAAATGTAAGCCTAAGTGTGATGGCCAATGCGGGTCCATCTGTGTGCAAGTGTGTGACTGAAAAGTTTCAAAGTTAGTGGTCAAAGTATCATTGTTAGCCCGAGGCTAAGCCTTGGAGCATGTCCAAGTGTGAGCGAATCATAGTGTAAGTTTGGAGTCCAGGTGTGAGTGTTGCTACAGTCTGGGGTACAACATGCTGTTTCAGGTGATGCGAAGCACAATCTACTGCAGTGCATCCAGACCTACTGCTTATTAGAACATTTAAGAAGTCCAGGGTTCCACTTAAAACACAAGACAGCTTAGGTGCATCAGAACTAGCTGTGGTCAAAAGACATAAAGTGGGCTATCTAATTTAGAGAGCTCTTCTAGTGGGATTAGGGCCACTGGGGTCTGGTGTATCTGGCTCTAGAACTGCTGATGTGGGGACTTTCCTACCTTGGATTTAAATAGAATTTCCACAAAAAGAAAGCTTGCTTCAGAAACCAGTTCTTCAACAGCAGCCCAGTCACAAAGCTTAGGAACAGTCCTTGAATCACTTTTGTCCTTTCAACATGGCCTTGGGTCTAAAGCATTGTTTACAGAGCAGTAACTTCAGATAGAAAGCATGCAATTCTAAAATATTAATTGCAATGTTCCGGCTCTCGGATGATCAAATGACAGAGTAGAGTATCTATGATTAATTAATTCTGTCCATTATCATTTTATCTGTTTGCAACAAGTCCTTTCAAATAATGTTTGTTTGTTTTTTGGTACATTTCTTCTTTTTTTATCATCTCTGTCTCTTGACAAGAAAGCTGCCCTTTTCCAGTGCCAGAATCAAACAGATCCTGGATAGTATTTCAATCTGTCCTCTATTACAGATAAAGTCAACTTGATGAATGACTCATTTTTCCATCCAAAACAGTGGTTTGAGTCCTTTCTTCTTTCAGATATCCAGCAGATGAAAAGTGGATTGATATCACTTGACCAGTGTGGATTAGGACAAAACACTGAAATTCGATTTTGATTTTGATTGAGATTAGGGGATCTCTCCATTTCAATCAAAGGGTCTTAATAGTTGTTCACTGAAATCACCTCACAGATGCAACATAAAGAGAGAGATAACTTCTTTCCAGAATTTGCCTTATCCAGTGGTTTTATCAGTCTGAGCATATGGTCTTTGTGATATGAAGGGTCCCAAGTGGCTCTGTTACACTGACAATGTTACAGCACTTCCCCATAACAATCACATTACTCAGGCTGCTACTCGGCAACGTTTGACATTATATCCTCCAGATTTTAAATGAATTCAGCCTTGGAAATGTAGTAGTTTGCCTACAGTTTTACTAAATATATGACACATAATGTAACATAGCAAGGTAAACTTAGAGGCACTGTTTCAGTTATACAGGGATGGGAGAAAATACACGACTTCCTTGTGATTTCCTTGACCATGTGTTTTTGCAAAACAGGTGGGGCATCGCAATTCAGACTATCCTATTGTCTTTGTAAATCTAAACCTGGTCGGGTAGCGCAGACAGCACACAACACAGTTAAGAGTGATGTAACTTGTGCACACCAGACCAGAACCAGACTACCATAGCTGAGAGCCCTGAAATGTGATGCCCCCTCTGAGATGCCTGCAATATGTCATGCTGTGTCAGACAGCTAGACCGGCCTAGACTCATGGTGGAAGGCTTACTTGGTGAAAGTCTCCGTGTAGATATTGTATTACAGGACTTATCCATTGAAGAACCATTCCCTCAAGACCATTTGCTCTGATTTATCAACACCGCAGAGGTTACACTGCCAAATATGTGTCCATTGCAGTCTCTGGGGCTATGAGAGAAAAAAACACAAGTTACATTAACTGACATTACAAATGCATAATGTCGACTTCTTGACACAATCTTTAATTGAGGCGTTCAAATCGCAAATTCATGTCCATTTGAGAGTATGGGTGACCCCTAGTGGCGACCATCCGTAGTACATCGGAATATCACTGAAAACTACCAGTTCATTTCAAAAGATTATGGGATTGTAGGGTTTATATCGAAGATAAATTACAGTCATATATAATATTTCGCTTGTGTGAATAGGACCTGACTGACTGGGTCATACCAGCGGCTGCTCAGTAGTGGTATGATGACCATAGACAGAAAGAGCTTTAGTAAAGAGAACCACTTGTGTTAGTAGGAGAGGGAAGTTTGCTGGCCAACGCTCCCTCCTCAAAGCATCATTTAATTTCGTGTGAGCCTTGCGTAACTTCTAGCGCAGCCTGGACTGTACAGAGCGGGTAAAGCCAGGCACCAAAGCTTTTTTTCTTCATGTTTTCGGACTTAACATAACTTTGTATTAACTTCCGTTACAGTAGCTACTACAAAAATAGGCAGAGCGACTCGCCAAGTATGTGCGCTGATTGCCCAAATCCTTGCAGAGAGTCAGACGAGCGCATATGCCAAGTTTTGAATTCCGGTGAGATGGCTTCTCAAACGAAACAAGACTTCGACCAGCGAGATGTGGGTATTTGTCAAAAAGGATGCGGGTTATTGCTGCCCCGTGAAGACATTATTAAAGGAACCCACTGTTGTTTGGACGCGCTTCGTATGCTGACCGACGCGCTAGAGGAGAGAAGTGCAACTTTGGAGCATAAAGTTCGGATGGCTCGGCTCAGGTGGGGCAGGAGAGAGCAGTCTCTCTTGGCCCAGGTGTCATCTCTTCAGAGCGAAGCACAACTCGCTGCCCTGAAGTACCAGCAAAAACTGCACCAATACATGCTGAATATCAACAGCATTGCAGAACAGGTTGTTGGGTTCTATAAGGTGAGGATGCAATACTAATGTATGATGCAATGTTGCCTGTGCCCATTGTCTACCGACAAAAGCCTGGGCAAGTTATAATGGTATGAGTTGTGGTTTGAGTCAGTGGGTCTACAGTACGTTACCAAGTTGATGTAAACAAAAATTTGTTTCACTGATTCAGAATGACTTGAGGACAACTGATGACATTCAGAACCAGATGTCAGAGAATGCAACTTGTCTGGAGGGAGAGCTACAGGAACAAGTAAAATCACATGAGGTAAGAGAAGGGCTGATAACTGCATTTGTAACCTACCCAATTTCAGCACTTTTCTAAAGACTAGTGCTGGCAATCCACACTTGCATATGTGGCCCTGAGTGTCATTCTTTGAATTTTTACCAAAGTGCCTTACAGTAGAATTATTGCATTTTTATTTAGTGAGGCTCCATTAGGAATAAAATCCATAACCCTGTCAGTTTCAGTGCCACACTTTACCCATCCAGCTACATAAGACTACACTTCCTGACAGTGTTGTTGATATTTGGATTTGGGTAAGCGTCTTCTAAGTACTGCAGCTTCTTATATACAGGGATTCAGTTACGCTCAAATGTGCCTACTCTGTTCCACCTGATACCTGTGCTCTAAGCCTGCTACCAGACAAGCTTTTGCGCAAACGTTGACTTTGGGATTCCATGCACTGATATTGAGTGGTAGCAATCTGTAGCTAAAGAAAGCTTATGGAAGGTTATCTCACCTCACACTGTGGCTGTGTGTGTGTGTGTGTGTTTCTTCAAAACCATGGATAATAATCGTAATCAAGCTACAGTTTATTAATATAATGCCATTGCCTTATGAAGCAAAGCACCAAACTTTGGTTGAATAAATATCAAGTTTAACATTACATCATTTTAAAAATAAATGTAGAACAGTGCTAAAGCTGTAATTCATATTGACAACTATAACTTGATCAGAAAAAGAGCCACAGCCCCACACTCACGCAGTGAACAAGGCCCACTGGTTCTCAGCACAAAGAATTCAGACTTTTAAAACTAAGACAAAAGAGGGCGGAGGAGGTGAGCATGCGTGCTCGAGTATTCATATAGATTTTGTTCAAAGTTGAGGTGAAAGATGTTTCTAAAAAGTGGTCTTTGACCTTGTCTTTGGGTCACAGGTGATCTAATGTCATTTCTTGGCAATGTCTTCAATGGCTCCTCTAGATATTTTCTGGGTGGTGTCTTCCCTTGGGAAACTGGGGGTCAACATACCATATCACATTTCACTTTAAATCATTTCATCCTACCTGTAGACTGGGATTGTTCACAGACATTATGTTAGGCAGTGGCCCCAGCAAAATATATAGCAAAGGAAAAAAAGGATATTCCAGTCAAAAACATTATTTAGGACAGTCATCGAATGACATTTTGTACCGATATCCTGCCTTATTTGAAGTTGAAGTTATGGTAAGCATTATTTGTACAGGTAATAATTTAGTGCATTCTAGAAGGGTTCTTCTTGAGTGACAGGGCACACAGGCACGGGTTTGAGCCCTCTGGGCACATGCCTGCTGTTAAGAGGACAAAAATGAACACTACACTTACTGTTGATGTTAACGTTTTGTTGGATTCAGGTCAGTCATTGCCATGGGTAGTGCTGTCCTTACTCAAGACCATTTCTTAATTGTTTACAACACTTTGCGTGTCAATGAGTAATTGATGGACTAAACTTCATCCAGCCAGCATCTGACTACTATTGAGCTTTTGTCATCAAAGAGAATATATCCATCCCATATGGAGCTTACTGCCAAATCTAATAACAGCTTTTCTGTCAGTAAACTCGCAGAAAATGTGTACAAGTATTTTTTTAGCTTTCCGACCAGGGACTCAATGTTTTGTTTGGGCCACGAGTGAGGTTGAATGGGTTTAATCATGCTAATGGTCTCATAAAGAATGTCTAATTGCTTACAGCATGCTGTGACTACGATACTTCCACTTTTGATTAATGAAGAAAATGGTTTAGTCTTTGCTGCCAGTGCTGGGCAGCAACACAGCGTCTATTTTCAGACCAAGTATCTAGGCTAAAAACCTCATACTAATGTGTCTTTAATAGTTGTCTCACTCACCCTTTCCCTTTTGCTTCCTAAATAGATTTCCCAATACTTAAGGGTTGCATTGCAGTTCATCAAACAAAGTTTTGTGATTTTGTGATAATCCACTTTGCTGGAAAAGTGGCAATTTTTCTCTCTGCAAAGACAATACTGAGAGATTGGATGGCTGATTGAGGGCATTGAGTGGCTGACTAGTAAATATCCCAAAGGCAGCTATGATCTGTCACATTCCATAATGGAGTTATCTTTGCTTGTTTTGGGAAAACAAGCTGAATTGGTAATTAGATGGTTGTCTCTGTCAGATGGGCTACAGCACCTTGCATAATGGTAGAAGCTTTTGATTTGGAATATCCTCCACCTGGCTTGTTAATTCTATATTTTGAAATGAAGACACACCGGAGTGATTGACTCCAGAGCTGAAGTGGCCCAAACACTTATGTTGTACTGCAGAGTCCTTGTTTCCAATAAATGGAGAAAGAGAGAGAGAGAGAGAATTGAGGACACGTGAAATTGCAGTTGATAGTTAACGGTGTGACTTAATACAAGTCACACCATGTTTTTCCGTGCACCTAGAGATGTGCTGATCTAGAGCCAGCTGATTGTCTTCTCACTGGCCTTACACGTTGAATAGTGAGTCCATCAGTTCTGCTGTGTTGAATAGGGATAATGGAAGGACAAGGCTTTAAAACGGTTAGTCACCACTGCAAAAACATGACGTCCTCATCATTTGCCCACGCAACTTGCCCTTGTTTGTTTTAAACCTGATGTATACACAGATGAAACCATAGTTGAAATTAAACATTCCCACTCCTATTCCCAGGAGCCAAGAGTACCCAAATCTAGCAACTTTAGCTTGGAGTCCGCTAAAGAAACAGAATATTGTAGCATATTCTCCCAGGGAAATACTGTATGTAGTAATACTGTATTCAGGTAACTTACGATGGCTTGTCTTCGGGAACATCTATTCCCGAAGCTGCTGGAAACGTCTGTTGTGCCTATATGAGAGAGTAAAACTCGATTATGCTTCTTTATGCTGTATACAGTATGAACCCAGACTGTGTCTGCAACTCTAATGGTACTCCAGAGAGGGGCCACTGAGTGGAGCATTCAGGCCTTTTCACCTGACTGAGAGTGTGAACAGTAGCCCTGCCTGCTCCTCATTACTAATAGATCAAGAGAGGGAGAGAGGAAGGGAAGAGGGGAGGACAGAGCAGAGGGGCGAGTGGTGAGACTACAGAACTCCAGTATCGGTTTCATCAAAATCCAATCTTGTGTGACAGGAGGGAATGAAAGAAGGCTGTTTTGTTTGGGCTCATAACAAAAGATGACAAGAAAAGATTGCTCTGCGACAAGAGAAAAGAGAGATTTATGACCTCTGCTTTCATGTCGGTTGATTTGATTTTTTTTCTTTTTTTTTTTTTTTTGCCCAAAGGCGAGTCCCCAAACAGATATGATGGCTGATAAACAATAGAATACCTTACCGCGAGCATGGGTGTTGGTCTGGTGGAGAAAAAATATCTAATTTAGCAATGTGAGAAATATTGAAAATTCTTTACCTGTTTATCACAGCAGACAGACAAAGGTTGGTTTCTGATGGTCACAGCCATTGGACATCACACTGCAGTACATTTTTTTTGTTGGTATCAATTCTGCAGTCTAGACAGCTATTGCCTCTTTGTGTTCCAGTGCCCACAAGCAATTTGTCAGTTTAAAATGAAGCCCGATTGTGGTATTCAGAGAAAATGGCATGTTATGTTGATGCATAACTTAGCAGTCGACAAACCCATGGCTTTATGTCCTGCTATCTGCCCACTTCACAGTTCATAGAATAAGACATGAGAGTCCCCAAATTGGTTGGAGATGGAAATTGAGTCAACTGAGTAGCACTAGTCAACATCTGCTTGGTTGTGTATGGGAATGAATGGGGGTTGCCATGTTCTGTGTGCTTTTAACCCCTGGAGGTGAGTTTTGTACCTGTTCTGCTCTGTTGAGGATGTCAATTGTCCAGAATGTACATGGTATCTGTTTATGCTAGCCATTTGCCCGCAAGGGGGACCGCCCTGCTCGCCATTTCCTATTTCCTCTCTCATCTGACTAATATGTACAACTGACTGCTAAAACAAACATTTTGACTTGATTTAGATCAGGTATGATCATTTAAGGTGGGTTTCATATAATCACCTCCACGTACACTTACAGTTTGGTACCTCACAATTAATACTTCTGAAATGCTATGCAGTTTGATTATGCCATTTTGATAGCTGTTACTCTGACTTAGCTTCACTTGATGCACACTTAAGGGAATTATTAGTTAAAGGAATTTGCAATATTTTCCTTTGGCCTTTTGGTTTGGCAAACAAGATGTTATTCCAAAGCACTAGGCATGTGGCTCTGTATTATTTAAGGCAGAAATTGAGATTGGGGTATTCCAGATTCTGAAGGTATGAAGGTGGACCAGACCTGTACTTTGGAGCAACTCATGTACCCTTGTGAGTTGTGGCTTGGCTGTGTGTGTGTGTGTCTGTGTGTGTGTGTGTGTCTGTGTGTGTGTGTGTGTGTGTGTGTGTCTGTGTGTGTGTGTGTATGTGTGTGTGTGTGCGCACGTGCATCTGTGTGTTTGCATACCCTTTAATAC
>OMKK01029462.1:23074-40121 GCA_900302305.1 Polymixia japonica | reverse complement strand
TGTACATGCACATGTCAACTGTGCCCATCCAGCTCTGTTGTTTTAGGCAGGAGGTGTGAAAAAGAAAGCTGTTCCACTAAAGGACCACCACGCTCGTAAAGAAAATTATTCTGGGTAAATTTGTCTCTACTTGCTGAAAGGCCCTTTTAGAATGTTGATTGGATGTCGGTTAGCTTGGCCTGTGGGAGGTTGGGGTGTAAATCATGTAGCATAGCTCTTGACCTGAACTTAAATGAACTGTGTTGAACTGTGTGTCAATGTCAATATTGTCTTTCTAAAGTTTTTTAAGTAATGTTTTTCACATTGATGAAGAATGTAATTCCTGATGTATTCATTGAAAACAGCTGATAATTAGACTATGCAGCTGGCCCATTGGCTCCTGGTGTGTGTGTGTGTGTGTGTGTGTGTGTGTGTGTGTGTGTGTGTGTGTGTGTGTGTTTGTGTGTGAAAGAGAGGCTTTCACTGTTTTTTCTCTGAGGTAAAGGTATACCAGACGGCTTTCTAAACAACCTATTACAGAACAAATCCAGCTTTTGTCTTTTTTTTCATGTTCTATAGAATAAATTATATTGAAAAGGCTGTGTTTACACGCACATGTATCTGTCTGTGAATGGGGCTGTAACAATATGGAATTAGAACCAAGCTGGTGCTTTTCTGTGCTTTCTGTTTGGTGTCTGGCATGAGGTTGAGTCTTGCATCCCAGCGTATGTACATGTATCCCAGATCCAACCCATACCCTGCTCTCATGTGGACCATAGGAAGCATTAAGTGACCGGAGTGATTCATCATCCAAGTCACCCAGGAGTAGAAACCTCTGCTCTGTTCACACCTTAATGACTTGAGCTTGGAGGCCTTTTCTGAACTGGGAGGACCCATGGCTCAAAATTCAATAGCCAACATCTGGAAAAGAGCCTAGTGTCACAGAAGCCATAAACTAGGAGGCAGGATGGAAACTGATGAACTTCCCAGGTTACATCCTAGAGTGGTACTTTTGGGTGTCTCATTATAGAGCCACGCAAACACACACGTCAATACTGGAGAATGTGCACAGGCGCTCACACATGCATGTATGCACAGATAATCAGGGCTCCCACAAGCCTTAAAAATCCTTAAATGTTTGTGAATTTGAAAAAATGAAGATAAGGCCTTGATAGTTTTTGAAAATGGACATAAGTCATTGAAAGTGCCTTAATCTACAGTGAAAAAAAAGTAGAAAGTAGAAATTGCCTGTGTGGAATAATAGAATAAGCCTAGGCCTACATTCTTCAATTTTAAGGTTTGATCTGGATGCCAAAGCACCCATATCTAACGTTACTGCAAATAACAACATCCATCTACGTTTAAGGTTTTCTACTTTCACGTAATTCTATAGTGCTTATATGGTGGCAAACCTAATTAAATCATGTCAAAAAACAGGTCGTACTGAGTCTTTGAATTTGAGGGTCTTGAAATTCATTAAAAAGTCCTTAAATTCGATGTTCAGTATGGTGTGGGAACCCTGGATAATAGCGAAAGATGTGTAGCACATGCATGGACTCACACATACAGACAAATGCAAACAAATTCTCTCTCACATGCACAAATACACAGCTGGCACAAATGATATGCTCTTACCCCACTTGTAAGTGGTGTCACGGAAGGCTCTACCACATACAAGGGCTCTCACGCAACCAAACACTCTCTCCTCCCTGGTCATGTGAGGAGAAGATGGCTTTGTTGTGACGTGATTCACCAACAAACTCGCTGTGGTTGACTCCAAAATCAGTCACCCCCTCTATTCCCATCTTCCCACCACTGGGGGGTTGGTTAGTCAGTGACCTGACAGCTTTTGAACTGACACGGACCTACTGATTTCTCCTCCGCTTGATAAACATGTGGCTTATCCTACAGCGGCTACAGGGGGATTACAGTGAAAGCCCTGAGTCAGCAAGCATGCGCACCCAGGCACGCACGCACACACACACACACACACACACGCTCTCAAAGATACACAGCACTGCTGCTCTATCATCGAGACTGTCAGCACAGCTTGTAATGAGTGTGTAATGAGGTTAAGATGTGGCTAGGTCTGGTGATGGTGTGTGAACCCTGTGGCGATGCTCGCCTCCTAAGTGAAGCCCCGGCATGGCCACTGTCTGTACCATGGAATGCTTACAACTGTGCCTCTTGGTCACAAGTACATCAGACAATTCGGAGCAGCGGACAGAACTGGGTTTTCCAATGAACTCATAATGAACTCATAAATAGCAGGGGTCCGACGTTGTTTAATCCATTACAGATGATCTCGGCTGTTTGGATTACTTCCATGAATCATGCTGAGTTACTCACCTTGGCCTTTCCCAGAGAAGACGGTAACATGACCTTTGCCCTTTTTAATGGACGCCCCCCATCCTCCCCTTTGGTGTGGTGTATCATCCTCGAAGAATAATGCCTGGAAACTGTACTTAGTGCACATTATTCCATAAACTTTATTAAGGCTGCCTCTGCTGTGTGGAGACAGGGGGATTAGGTCTTAATTACATAGGGGCAGAGGCGTCTTTATAGTCAGGGAGACAGCTGTACAGTGGGGCACTAACACAGTACATTAGGGAGGTGTTGAGGAGAGGGATAAGCCTGTCTAATATGCCAGGTGTGTCCAGGGTATTAGCAAACACTGGCACGGCACTATACGCCTGCCAAGGGAAGGGATCAAAAACAAACCCAACCTTTAAATCCTCTCTCCCATTTCATCTCGAAGGCGAGCACTCTCCTACGTTGGGTATTGTTAGGATGAGGAAAACGGCAGAACACTTTGTTTTTCTAAAACCCCACACACCCAGTGGCATACATGAACGCATGCAAACACGGACAACGGTGTTTTGTTGCTGTCGGACGCAAACCTTGTATCTCCATGAAGGCAAGCCATAACACTTTCACAGTACCAATAAAGGCATCAATGAAGGCTGTTTATGTAAAACTCAATTTTAACTTTGGAGAAACAACGTTTGCACCCAACGGGGATGATTTACTTTTGTCTTTAGGCTGTTGCGGAGAAACCATTTTGAGATCTTCTCATTCACGTTGGTGTGAGAAGGATTTTGAAGGTGGTAGAACCTCCTCTTAGTATAGTCGGGCTGGTCTCTGGACAACTTGAGTCCCATCCTTAAACAGCCTTTATTATCCCTATATTTTCCCTCCTGTCTTGTCTCTCTTGTGGAAGTCTCCAATTTGACCCCTGAGCAGTACAAAATAAGTCCCTAAAGGAAGGAAAACAATCACCCCCCCCCAAACACTACCCCATAAAAACACAGCCATCCTTCCAGAGACAGTTACCTCATGAATATTCATTTGTTCTGTTATTTCTCGCTCGATGACTTGCTTAATCCCATTATTCCTATCAGGCTTGAACAACAGCAATGGAGAAAGCTGCGTAAGCAACATCAGATCTCAAGTCTTCATCATGAGAGTAAATGAGCTTCCTCCTGTAATAGCAAGTGCGAGTGATTGTCCTTTGTTACGTGACCTCTTGGGCAGAGGCTCACAACAGGCTTAATATGGATTTATTAAAGACTTAGAGGGAAATGAATAATGTTTTATAGAATTTTTACATGCACATACATTTTAATAACAAAAATAATTTTTTATAGCAAAGGGATACCTTAACATTTGAAACCAACATTTCCAGTGACCACCACCATTTTCAAACCTGTAGACTTTCTTTTTTCACTTTGGTAGAACATTTTTACTTCAGCATGTATACTCCACTGTACTGGTCTGAAGTTCAGACCTCAGTCATCCTCTAACATCTGCTGGCTGGGGTTCTGATGTCACCATTCAGATGTTCAGGATTTTCCACACTCCTCACTGTTTTCAATTACCGAAAGCAAGCAAAATTGTTCCTTGATAAATCAGGTCCAAGAAAAAAAAATCCATTCTTATTGTCATTGCCATTTGTAAATATAAGAAGCATGACTTTTAGTGGTGGTGACTACAGACCACCAGAGCCACTATAGAGCACTTTTGACGACTGATCTTTCTTAAACTGCACTAAAAATGCAAATATTCTAACAAAGCAAAACATCCCTCAGGCTTAATCCTTCAAAGGGACTATAAAGCCACCAGGATATATACAGCAGTATAATAGAGCGTGTGTGAGTGTGCCAACGGTTACGTTATGCATTTGAACGCGCACCTGTGCTTAGTGTTTATATATGTGCATGTGCCGTGCAGCAGCAACATGTGTTCTCACAGGGCGACACACATGTCGGCCTTTCTCTGCTTCATTTCCTGCTAATTGATCTCCGCCATGCAGAGTAGGAGGCTGATAGCAATCTGTGTGTGTGAGAGAGAGAGAGAGAGAGGGTTGTGTAACTACCACCGACGGTGAGCCATGTCTATTGGACCGAAGTACAGCTGGTGCTGTTGAGTCAGCATGCTGAGGTCACAGCCCTAGTGTTTGTACCAGACCTCCAGACCCCCTGCACCAACAAAGAACCACGCCAATCTCTCAGTAAATCCGATGCTATTTCAGCCCTTCTGATCTGATTTGGCCCTAATACAGCCTTCCCACAGTTTCTCTACGTAATGTGTTTCTTTTTAAGTGACCTTTGTTTGGCTAATTGGATACACACCAAGCAAAGCCAGTGTACTGGTTTGAGATCAGTGTCCCCTACCCAGATTAGAACTATAACCAGTAGCAACAGGGCTAAATGTCTTAAGGAAGTGTGATTGCAGTGACTCACCAGCAGATGGCAGAAAACACATACTGTCTGCACAGTCCCTTTTTGTCTGGCAGCCAACTACTGATGCTGGCAGGGTTGTGGATTTGTAGTTATTCAGCTAATTAGGCTAGATAGAGATAGATTTCTTCATAAGTGCATTCATTTGTTTCAGTCATTTTTCTAGCGTGGCCTCACATCTGACAGCTGTGTTTTTTTGGCTTTCATAGATGTGTTTTCTATCTGGGAAAGCATGCTGCAGTCTTCAGAATGACAGCATAAAATGACCCACTTGTGTTTGGAAAACATCTCGGGGAGGAGGTGTACGCCTGCTTGAATTGCGGGCCTTCGCTGCGTTCCTCTTCTGTTTACAGTATATGTGCACCATCTCTCCTAGACTTCAAAGGATTGTGCAGTGATGCGCCGCTCTGCTTCCCTCATCTCTCGTCTCAGTATGACTCATCTGCACTGTGCTCTCTGGTTCTGTTCTATACATTTGTTTGGGGAAAAAAACAAACATGGATCACATAGCACTCACGTGAAAGCATGCCAAGCCTTTCATGTTATAGCCTACACACAAAGTGGGTGTAGACATGTTTCTGGTGACACCGATGCACACAAATAACAACTGTAAGAATATCTAACATGAAACTCTATAATGCAGTGCAATTGCAAATCCGTGGCAAAGACAGAGCAGTTTTGGAGTGTTGATTTCAGTTGATTAAATAACTTCTGCTACCTCCCAACTAGGCAGATCCATCGGGAAAGCCTCAAGACAAACCAGGCTATTGTTCTCCCCATTAGCTTGCACCAGTTGTTGATTAAGTTTCAATAGACTCTCCCTAGTTGGTTTCCTCCGCTTAGCCTCCTAATGAATGCCAGGGATGATTTGGCTGCGATTGTCTTCCCTCATCACTGCAAATGACCGCTGAGTGCTACTGCACTGTGAAATCAATAGCCTTGGACTATCAGAGACTGAAATGCTCCCAGATTACTGATGAGAGTGATTTGAGGTGTTTAGCTGTGATAGTGTTCATGAGAGAGAGAGAGAGCGAGAGATTCATGTTCTTTCTAAAACTTTCCTTCTATACAAATGAGAGAAATGACCTCGTCCCCAAAGAACACAGCCTAAAATCAATGGTGGCAGCTACCGATCTGTGGCCAATCAGAGTAAGTAGTTGGCCTCCTGTTGCTGATGGCGGTAGCCGTCCTCCATATTGTCTTTAGGGCTTTGTAATTGGCTTGAGCCAACACACCAGAGTGAACAGTCTTCTCTTCGTATTTCTTTTTTTTTGTTTTGCTCCATATCGTTGCTTTGCGGCGCGTGCACGGACCAGTAGCGATGAGGATGTCACTGGAGAGACGAAGACTTTATTTCTCACTCTGGCTTTATACGTGATATTGAACGGTACTATAATTTGCTATTCTCTTTGTCTTGAGTCAGCTGTTGTGGACAGAGAGCGTGCTGCGCCTTGTGCAGAGGCAGCGTGATTCATCATTTTGGTCTACTGTTTCTACTGTTTCATCCTCTGTCTCTTTTTTTTCCCCCTGCATTTCTTGGCCTCTAACTGTATTGTTTTAAGTATCTTTCCATCTTATTGATGCGTATGTTTGCACACATCCAGAGGCCATAAATCAGACCTGCATTTGCACTCTGCATAATGCAGCCCATGTTTGGATGAGGAAATGTGGGTGAAGTTATGAATAATACAGGCTGCTCAGTCTTCGATGCCAATGCAGATAATAATAAAGCGAGCTTCTATCGATGCGGGCCCACCAGGAGAGCCAGAGAGGCCGGTACATTAGCTGTGGACGGCTGGTGATAAATCAGGCATTCACAGGGAAGAGCTTGGCACCAGGGGCTCCCTCCGGAGGGCTCCAGGAACTATGCCATACGGCTAGGCAGGGCATTCCACATGCCCCCCTTACCCGGTACCACAGGCCTCCAGGGTGGCTTTTAATCGCCACAAATGGGCGCAGATAACAAGTGGCTGTATTTCACCTGCTCTACAATGGTAAGGGGCCTCCTGTAGTTTTTACGACTTACGAGATGTCAGGTTCCTGGTGTAATTGGCGCTTCGATGGGGTTTTTACGAGTCTGTTTACTCTGTGAGGAGTTGTAGTCTGTGGGATGCGATGGGCTCCTAAGGGTCTGCTAGGTTAGCTGGTTGATATACTTTCAGTATGTATCTGTGTAGGGGGAGGGTATCTAACTATCAGGTACTGTATCGCCTGCTGATTGATGTGCTCAGGGCCAACGCCTGGGGCGGGCGGTGTTATCTGAGCCCATATCTGACCATCTTCATTCACACGCTTAGAGTAGGGGACAATGGAGTGCGGGACTCACCCCTGTCACTGCTCTGATGGATGGCTGATATCTGTTCCAATCCAGGGCAATTTTTCATACATTTCCATACATTCATTCCTCACCGATGGCCAATGGGGGAGGGGCATAGTTACACTGCCTTGGAGATGTCTGGGAGTGAAGCATCCTGGGAGAGTGAGTGACGTGATCCCTTTCAACCTGTATTCTCCTCATTTTGCCTTTAAATAGGCGTGCTTACAGTTTATTTACCCTTTACGTGTTACTGCTGCTAAGCTTCTACCATCCACAGAGATGTTTCTTGCTGCGTTTTAATAATTCATACACTAACTATTGACCTGCTGTGCAAGGAAACATGATGTTCTCTTCATCAGTCCAGAAACTATTGAACATAATCTGTGGCTGTGTAGAACATTGCGACACATCTTTCAACACAACCCACCTCTTCTGATATGCACTTGTTTTTGCAGAAGTCCTTGTGGTCCTTAAAACATGTTTGTGTAGTTTTTACTCAAAAAAAGTAAATCAGTGTCCATTCTGAGTATTGCAATTCTACCCTCTGTCTCTTGCAATTAATAGACCGTTTACTTGCTTTATTGAGACATGACTCAATAAGGAAGTTGGTGAAGTTTCTGAGGAAGTCCCACCGTGAATTTCCACTTGGTGCCTGATTTTCATTCCCTATAGGTCAGTGGAAGTGACACTGTCCTGCTGGCCACACCTATTGTTGTGCTATTGGTCACTTAAAAAAAACATCCATGGTGCTGCCCCAAATTATTTTGACTCTTGAGCCCTCCTAGTCATCTCTGTAAGAGCAAAGTTACCAGACCTTCACCAGAACGTCTGGAGGTCTGGGTACGAGATTACCCGAGCTTCACTCGTATAAAAGAGGCACTGCCCTGATTGGCCACTTGATGAGGAGGGGCTTGACTTGTGACTGTGGCTCAGGCTGGGCTGTCGATCACAGGTCTGGGCAACACCTTTGCAACTTGTGACATCACAAATAATCTGAAATGGAAACGGCTTGTAAGACTACATGAATACCACATGCATATTTGAAAGTACAAGTCTAGCCTGACACCATGAACATCTGGTTTCACATATTTACTGCCTCTTAATATATCAACCATCTTAGATATGAAAGGACTACTAATTTTTTGATTTTCCAGGATATGTCCCCTTTAAGTTCAAACATCTGATGTGATATGAGCGTTACTCCACATGTAGGACCACGTGCCTTGATTATTGCGCATTAAGTCTTAGAAGGGAGACGAGTCGTTGTGTCTTATTCATTTTAATACCCTCCTTCCTCTCTTCCTGTCAATATGAGTGTTCCAGCTCAGGGTCAAGTGCCAGGGCTGAGGACTGGTCACATGCAGCAACTATGTGCTAATCATCTCTGGTGCAATTGTATAGTACAGTAATGGGTTGAATGTTTCCAGTGGACCGCCGGAGGAGGAAAGCCAGAGATGCTTATATTGTCCCATATTGCACAAGGGTGGACTGGTCCCATAGCCAGATAGACACAGGTTCAATCCCTTCAACAGCCAATTTGTCCACCCCTTGAGAAAGATACTGAATGCTCTACTTGCTGCACGATTGCCTCTGCACTCTGACCCCTCTTCTGAAATCTATATGTTTGTATGTCTCAGAGGGTTATGTGAAGGAACAGATTATGTGCTCTCAACTCTTAAAATTCTGAACGATATGGACAAAATATCAAATTATTTTAGCAGATATTGCGATTGCAGTATAAATTGCAACAGCATTTTTAAGGTCTAGTCTCGAGTTTAGAATCAACATTTCCTATTCATTAAAACTCTTTCAGTAGTATGATGTGGGAATACATTGCCCCACTATGTAAGTCTCTATAAACAGATATCTGCTTATGAATGCAGAATCTGTAGGCAAGGGGACAAGGTTTTGGTATCAGAAGCGTTATGGGTTCCATTTGTAGTCCGAGTAGTATTGACCAATGACGTTTGAGCGAGCTTTGGTTGCATGCAGGTAAACGGTCCATGTGGAGAGCAAAAGAGGCTGAATGCATTGGCCGAAATGCAATCTCGGAACCCATCGGCTATCTGACGACAATTTAGCTTTAATTCTAGCTTTTTATTAGCTTTTGAATTTAATTAAAAGTCTAGGCCTGGATATCTGTTATCTGTTATCCGGACATCCGCTGGCTACACCAGAACCCCCGAAATATTGGCGGTTGCCCCCAGAGGTAAATCGTCGTCAGACCGATAGCTGATGGATTCTGAGATTGATGTAAGTATAACATTATGGGCCGTAACACTATTACACCGTCTCCTACTGGATTGTGAAGCAGGCCTACATGCTTTGTGTTACGGATATTGCATTCTTTCATGTTGTGCTATCAATATGAAATAGATATATATTGTTCAGCTCTGATCTGGTCTTTCATGACTGTGGAGGACTAGATTAAGAGGAGAGCTGTTATCCACTTTCAGCTTTTATTTATTTTACTTCTTTATTCTTCTGTCCTTCTGCTTTGTTGATATTTGTTGTTTTGATTCCGTGAGCGTTCACCAGAACACCCCTCTGCCTGTCTCATCGTCTCCAGCATGGTAGTGTTTTGGTCCCCATGCGTTCCCAGAGTCCCTCATTCATTATTTATGGTGATAAATAATCATGATGTTGGAGGTTGAGAGGAAGTTGGCAGGTTGCGTGCATGTGTGCCTGTGTTTATGAATGTGTGTTGGAAGGTGACAGGACGTTCAAGGGTTGCTGTTGCTGACAACAAGTGTTGTCACTAGAGACCGTATCAGCCCATTGCTCCACAGGTATTCGTCTGGCAGTATGTTTCTGTGTGTGTGTGTGTGTGTGTGTGTGTGTGTATTTGTGCTTGTCTGTACACACAACAATAACAGTGCAAAAATGAGCCACGGTGCTCCAACAACAGTCAACCTATTGTCTTCTCCAAATCTTCACACACAGTCCCTGCATGACACCATCAAACTGACACTCTTTTGTGCTTTGTAGCGTGCTGTTGTCTCTCCGTGACATGTGCATGTATATGTATGTGTGTGTGTGTGTGTGTGTGTGTGTGTGTGTGTGTGTGTGTGTGTGGTCACATGCTGTGCCGAGCCACCGCTGCACCTGTTTCATGTGTCTACCATTCTCATCATTTCACAAAGCCATACAGGCCCCAGTGTCCCCGAACATACTATACATACACACACACACACACACCTTAATGAATAATTAAGAAGGCAGGCATGTAGATAAGAGACCACTGTACCTGAAGAAGCATCTCACCCGATTCCTTTATGTCTAACACACTTGGATTAAACACTCTTTGTGTTTCTTCAATTATACCATTGGCGCCATGTCTGTCAGTTGAGGTTCAGGAAGTGTGACATTTTCTATGCACTTTGAAAAGACTACTCATGTTAACCCTCACTGACAACCCCTCCACCCCTCAGCACACATCCCCCGACTCCCACCCCTCACTGCTTTACAGTCAAAGGGCATATGATTAAAATCTGAATGAATTTAGTTGATGTAAAAAAAGAAAAAGCAGCAAGTAGCTTAAAGCGCTCATATTTGGGTCAGATGCCATTATTTAACTTTCATAAGAACAAATCTCAGCATGAAACGCATAATTAGGATCACTATAAATGTACAGCTACGGTGCTGAGGCAGCGAATATTTTTAAAGGAAATATCAGTGTGTTTGCATATCTAGTTGTAGCATGTCGTCAGTGTGTAATTGAGGATGCTGTTATCATGACAGTCAGTGCACTGAGAGCCATTAGCAGGCCAGTCTTTTATGACATGCTGTATTATGGATGTCTTGTGCGTGCAGTTTCATCAGAGGCCATAAACATTGGCCCAGTCAGCAAACTCTGCTCATTAAGAGACATTTAAATGTAATTATTTATTGATGCCTCTTATGATCTATTGTCCTGGCTGCACCAGTGTGGACCTTTATTTTTTTTCATATCTTGAGGCCTGGTTGGTGAGATTGCCCCAGGTTAACAGCCTCCTAAACTGTTGGAGAGGAAATGAGCATGTCCTTCCAGTAATGTCAGTGAGGGAGAAGGGAGGTGACAAACATGGAGAATATCTTCTTTCCCATACTGTCCTCATGACCTTTGAGTTTCCTATAACATGCATTTGTTTGTGATGTAAAATTCACTATTGGCTGGTTATGTTGGTGGTCTTGACAGATGCATATGTATTTGGAGAGGTATGTATTATGTGCATTGTGTGTGTATTTTTCTGACCTGTAATGCTAGTATTGATCCTATCAACATACACAACTAATTATTGTTTTTAATTAATCCAATCCCAAAGAACAATCAGTGAAAACCAATAATTCAAACCAAAACCTATCAATTCCTACATCAATAATAATAAATTCAAATAAACCTTTTCTAGATATTGCTTCTAATTAGATCATGTTTATAAAGGTTTTTCCAGTCTATTCTTGGAAATCAACACACATTTGGCTAGAGTAACCAGGTTCACAATTAATAGATGGTTTCATGGACCAAGTAAAGTTTTATTGGCCATTTTATGAGATTCTTGATGGAGTGCCAGTGAAACTCTACCATTTGACATTTGCTATGGCCAGATGATAAAGCTGTTGAACCGACACATTTTATGAAAGACATTTTTGCTCACTTAAGGTTTTATTAGACTATAGAAAGCTGCAGACCGGCTCACATAGCCACCGAGGGCCATGAACTGGAGCTGAAGAAAAGTCATTAAGAGTTCAAGAGCCACCGAGGGGATAAATTAGGCAGTTTTTTAAGAAGAAGAGCCCATATTCCCCCAGAACCATCTCATTTGCTGCCATGCCAAACCTTTCCCTTGACATTTCTGTTGGCAGTGGCACTGTGGACTAAGACACTCTTGCTGGAAGCAACGTGTCTGTAGATAACTCAATGGGATTGATTTTTATGGGTACACTGTAGCTAATGGTATGTATTTTGTCTCATTCCCTTGTGCAGTGAGAGGATTCTACCTCTGTGTGAAGGTGCGAGATTCACTCCCTTACCTTACAAACAATACAGTACAAATTCCAATATAATGTAAAAAAGATTCTGGTCCAGCCAGGCTGCCAACAACAGAGCATGTCTGTTAAGGTAAGAAGAAAATGAAGAATAGAAAAAGGGAGAGTTCCTCCAAAGTGTGGAGGTATTTAGTATGTAGAAGACATCCCTCTTGTTTCACGTATCGCTACTTAATTCTAATCACAGCAGTGGTAGTTACAGAGAGCAGTGTCATAAAACTAAATGTTACTTTTTTTTTTTTACAACAAACTGCGACTTTCTTGACTTGCAAAATGATCTTTTAAATGGACAAACATCATATGTGTAATTCATGGCACAATTCGAACAGGATCAAATTAATTCAATTATTTGTTTCTCGTCTTTTACTACCATTCATATTTTTTTCTGAAATAAGGTCCCATGAGGAAAGAGGAAGGGGCGGGACTTAGGCTCTCTATAGCCTGTTTCAGCCAGAGACATGGGGGCTAGCCTCCTGCAGACGCCTCCTACTGTACCTGGGTGTGGTAGAGAGTAGATGAGCACACACTGAATAGCAACAAGCTGCTGGATCTCAGATGAGATAAGGTAGAGCGATACAGACCCTGCTCTCCCTCCTCTAACTTCCCCACATTTGGCCTGGCTTCAATCCCCATTGAACAGCTTGCTCCGTCCCTAGACGTATGCCCGCACCACGTTATCACGACAAAATCGAGCAGAGGTAATCAAAAACACGATGGGGAAGGTAGCGTCACATTGTCTAGAAATAGATCAGACGTGAAATGTGGAATGTGTTAAGCAATGTGCATATTTCTGATAAGAAAGAGAAACTATGCTCAGTTCTCGCTGAGACAAACCGTGTTCTGAGTCACGTCGCTGCTCAAGAGTCTTTGGTCTCAAGGCGTCTGGACCCTGCTAGCCTTCACCTGCTCCCAGCATCTCCTCCTGGTTCCATAAGTCATGTTGCTCATCAACAGTAGCAGTGAGAAGTCTATTTTTAGTCACTTCTGTTGTGATCAAGGTTAAATAAGCAATCAAAATCAATCAAAAAAACCCATCGATCAGTAAACAACGAGGGGAAAGAAGCTCTTCTCTCAGTTGGAGACATCGTTTTTCACATACGTATGTGTTCCGCATACACAAGCTCTATGTTACATAAACCATTTCTTATCTGACGTTAAGGATGAATAGATGTAGGGTCGGGGCTCTTGTTGGGGATCAAAGGGGGTCTGGCTGATTATAAGGGGATCCAGGGGGATTGGCCTGCCTCAGCAAATAGAAGAGGTTGGCAGTACAGAGATAGGCTCCATCCATCAGACACGGAGGGGGCACGTCAGCCACTTCCACACAGCACCGCAGGCTGACGGATGGTTGTACCACTGACATGAAGACATCTGAGGGGCTGTCATTACCAACGTTCCCCTGAAGCCAGCTAGGGGGACAGTGGCTAATCAAAATCAATGGCTAGGCTGGTATGGCTAGCCAGACAGGAGGTGGGCAGGCAGGCACTAAAGCTCACCTTGATATACCAGGAAGTCACTCAAAAGTTTGAGACTGGAATTCCGTTGGCACTCCGTTATACTTGTACGATTTGGGGCACAGCAAAGTTTACTGCAACCTCAATGTGTTTCAGGGTTAATGTGGTATACACTGTCAACTTTTCTCATAAACATAGCATAAGAAATGTGCTGTGTCAAATGTCTTAACATCCTGTCAATGCAAGCTTAATTAAGGCTTGGTCCTAT
This sequence comes from Polymixia japonica, assembly GCA_900302305.1. Lineage (NCBI taxonomy): Eukaryota > Metazoa > Chordata > Actinopteri > Polymixiiformes > Polymixiidae > Polymixia > Polymixia japonica. Next base: position 26,339 of record OMKK01029462.1, on the reverse strand, counting down.
GATACCACCACAACAAGACACCTTCCCATTGTGCAATTACAGTATCAACTCAACGTTTCCACAATGAACATTAAAAGTGGGGTGCAGTTATTAAGTTATTTATCATATTGTTTTTCTCGGCGATGCTGTCTTTACTTAGTTGTCTGGAAATAAAAGAATGGAAAATAATGCAGGCACTGTGTTATTATTCTTTTTAATTAGACAGTCTGTAGTAGTGCATGCCCATTCACCATCTGTACAGTGTGTGGATCATTAGGTTACTATGCCAGGTTTGTCATAAGTCTGAATAGAGAAGTAGCTGTGAAAATGCCTCACGTGGGATAATCTTAATGCGCTGCCTAATTGAGATGGATATGTTTTTAATGACCGCCACCGTTAGGTTGCTGGCTCAAGTAAATGCAGAGAGAGGACAGCGCACGTAGCACTAATAATGATACTGTGGCCGAAGGTTACCGTTCAAGCTCATATTTGTATTTCATTTGATTTCTACGGCTGAGCCGGTGACCATTTTCTCTCTTTCTTAATGGAGGTAGAGGTAATTGTGAGTGTAATGGAGGTTCACTCTCCTGCTAGTTAGCTTGACAGCGGTGGCTTGCTGCTCATTTAAAGAGCTAGGAGAGGGCAAGGGTGTTCATAGGAGGAGAGGCATAGTTGGGAAAACCGTGACACTAAGAGCTGGTTTTACTCTGTACTTCTTGACAGGTAGCTAACCCCTGATTTTATTGACAGTATTGGAGCCCAGACTCTATTGCTCCTGCTTATTTAGCAGCACACATGCAACTCCATTCCAGGATTAAAAGATAAACATAATTAATCCTCTTTGGCTCGATAATTTGCTATATTGTTGTTGATACTATCTCGCCAAATCCCCCGCCCCTAACGATCCGCTATCGTTACCCAGTCTGAGTCCCTGTGTGATCAATGTCTCGAGGAGAGCTGCTTTCGAAAACAGCACAAAATGGGTTTGATTTTTGTTGAGCACCTGCCGAGAAATGGCGGCCTCAACATGCGGCGCAGCTCTGACCGATGAACCACAGCGTTGAGTATGTCACCAGGCCTCATGTACCACAAGAGATATGAGAGTGTGACGGCTGCAGATCATTAGGATCCCACTGCTGGCAGAATAGCCTTCAGTCAAACATTTATCTCTGGTCGTAGACACCGCAGCTGAAAAGTCTTTGTTTGCCCTTAGTACCGCTGATGGAAGTCATTCCTTTTCCATGTCCTCTGAAATCAATGGAAAGAATGATTCTGTCAGCTTTCTCTGCCTCAGCCTCTGTCCACGTTGGAGAGAGCGACTGAGAAAAAGGGAGAGAAAGAGAGAACTCTGTCCAATTTTCCTAAAAACATCCCCCCTCAGACTCATTACAGATGCACATATCCTGCCACTTCATTTCCGAGCCGCCGGATCCTCTTTCCCTTCTTCACAAACTACCCTTCAATTAGCTCTGTTATCAGGAGTCCAGGGCTTAACCGAGATAGTGTCCAGACTGAGCGTTGTTACTCCAGCCCTTGCTGCATACTGGGATATCCTCCCTCCTTCCTCATTGACAAAAATGACACAAGGAAGTCTTGTGTTTTATTTAAGTCCTTGACTATTGACGTCCTTAATGTTTATGCATGGGAGGCCATGTTGTGTAGGTCTATAACACCAATATTGTCACCTGGAGTTATTAGATGAAAGAGATTGCAGATGACAAGCACATTGTCCTGTGGTGGGTGAAAGTGAAATGGACCATTATTTAGTTTAAAGTCCCTTGGAAATATTTTTGAAAGATTTGCATAAAATAAAGGGAAATCAAAGTGAATTCAAAATTTTACTGCATATATGGCATTTGTTTGCTAGTCTTTGCTGCTCATGTAAATGATGTATGCGATGAAGTATACTCATTTAAAAGGTCTCCGAAGAACGTTGACACAAAGAATGAAAACAAGTTCTTATTGCCCTTCCTTCTCGTCTGAAATGGAAAATAACCTCTGAAATAAACCACAGTTGGTCTTTAGATGTCTTAATTTGAGTAAAACTTTGGAAGCTTCCACATTATGTAAAAATATCTTGTATTACCCAAACATGTCCTCTAACCTTTCAAGGTTCTGACCTTTCTTTCAAAACAACTTGGATCTCTCAGTTCATTAAAAACATATTTTTCGCTTTAGTTCAGATCAAGGCTGGGCCAATCCTCATAGCTGCTCAGAAGAGTAGGCCAGTTCTCCTCTCAGAACCTAAAAATCATGTAAAATAATAGACTCTAAACAAGCAATCCCTCCCTGCGAGATTGTAGACACTGCACCCACAGTCCACCTGCCTGATATTCATTTAATTTCAGGCTTCATTTTCATGAGTGGGTGGGTGGGTTTGGAGGGTGGGGGATCATTAGATATGAATTAGATTGCTATGGGGTGCCATGGGTTGCCATGGAGGAGACCTATCTGTGGGGACACCAGGCAGGGGATGGAGCGTGTGATGGCTCTGGGTGGGTGGTGTGGGTGGGTGGATGGGTGGGAAGGTTAGAAGATATGGAGTTGATTGCTTTGGGTTGTCATGGTGGAGGAGACTAATACAGCAATATCCAGCTGGTTTTCCTTGGCTGCAATATTCTATGAATGGATAGGCAAGGAACATCTTAGAATGAGAATTAGATTGCTTTCATTTGCCATGATGGAAAGCCATCTGCTTAAACACAAGCCTGTCATGATGGCAGTTATCAAGTGATGATTCTTTGTTTTTGGTTTATTTTAGTTTTTTTTCTTGATTTTCAATTGGCCCACTTGTTAGATGCATATTTGTACAATAATGTGTTTGGGTAAATTACATTTTCTCTCAGTTGCTCTTTATCTCCTTTTCTGATTATCTCTCTATTCTTTGAGAGGTATTCAACATTTGTTCTCTGCTATATTATCATCACATTCTTATCCTTCAAACTCTTTGTTTCTTGCCGTTTTCCCTCCTTACCTCCTCCGTCACCCTTCTCCTCCCTCTCTCCATGTTTACCTGTGGTTCTGCTCTCTGTGGCTGTAGCTTGATGAGAGTGTTGATTGGCTGGAGGCGGTCTCTAGGGTGAGGTCATGAGGGCTGCTGCCGAGCTGTCCCCTCTCACACACCGTGGCCTGCAATCAGACGAGCAGGATGAAACTGTGCCTCCCTCCTCGCCGTCTCCCCCCCCCCGCGCTCTCCCTCATCACCGAGGCTCTGGATCCCATCGCTCGACAAGAGTGGGATTCACATGGAGAGAGTGAACAGGAAGACAGCAAGAGGAGCACAAAA
>OMKK01029462.1:0-23054 GCA_900302305.1 Polymixia japonica | reverse complement strand
AAGAGGTAAAAAAAAAAAAAAAAAGAAAAGAAAAAGACATAATGGTAAACAAACAGTTTAATAGAACATCGGAGGCATGAAGACAAAATTATGACAATGGGGAAAAATGCAATAGTGCAAAATGAAAAATATGAGAGGAAATGGAGAGAGTGGGAGGACACGCTAGCAGAGAAATATGAAATATTTTGCCACGTTTTAAATAATAATATCCTACACTGATGTCCGGTGAGATAATAGCCGCCAGGCACCACAAAATGCAGATGATAGCGTCTCATGTCCGTCGCTGTGTAATTAACCGATATCTCTGACGGATATATAATAATATTACAGATGCCATCAAATGCAGAGGATTCATTTCCCCAATGCACAGAGGAAAGAGAAAGAAACATCAGCCATTCTTTTGATTTCCTCTCCAACTCAAATCCTATCACGGTGAGAGAGATAGAGCTCTTTATTACCCATCAGCCTTGGGAGCGCATTTACATAAAAACAAAAAACAAAACAGGGTTATCTTCCTGAGCATAGTTAATTGAAGTTAATCAGAGGCAGTGTTTCCGCCTGACGCAGTTGTTGTGAGAGTGGAGTTGTCTTTGTTTCCATAGAACACCTTTTAAGGTTCTTAATTAACCATCCTGACACTGACATGGGACCTTTCCTATGGATCGGCCTTGACAGTTAATTACAGGCTCAAGAAAAGAGGTGTCTGCAAGGTAGTGCTACTACACTGGCATAGACCTGATCTGATAACGGAGCCCCTCAAGACTGAAAATACTCTGTTGTAGGGAACCTCTCTTCAGGACTTCGGCAAAGTCTTACTAAGAGTGGATATCTATCATGCAGCAGAACCCGCCATGTCTACTATTTTGTACGTGGGACTATTTCTTCATTTGTCCTATTATATTAACAATCGTATTTGTCATTAGTTTTTAGGCAGTGAACCAGGAGCAGTGCATTAGAATGAGAGTAAGGTGTTTGTAACGCCAACTCATTTGAGTGATGAATCATTTACATGTTAATCCTCACATGCAGCTTATTCAGAGCATGTTGTTAAAACAGCAGTTGTATGCCTAATAGACCACAGAAGCCACGTGCTATCACTGCTTACTAGATCTGCAGGTCAGCAAAGGCTTAGTGCCAAATAGACCTAATGGTGCAAAAAATCAACATTAGAACAGGGACCATATGCAGTATCCTATGGCATGTGTTTATGAGCCCTGGGCTGAGAATACAGTAAATCACCTGTTATAATCAGGGCCATTGCCATGGGTCGGGTATAAGATGAGTTATATTCCTCATATCGCTTGGCTGTCATGCCCGCCATCCAATCCTCCCCTCGCAAACCGATGCAGGGCTATCAGCGGCGACCTTGCCACTGCACCCCGGCTCCAGGTGGAAGTGATAGATACTTGCTTTCTATGACAAGCAGGCCTTTTTGTATAAGAAAAGCCATATTGATTCATGAACCAATAAATACAGACACAAGCGGTTTCCTCCTCAGCTGCTCCTCCCCCTACTTTGTTTCCTCCGTATTTTGGTATTTTTTTTCTTTGTGTGCGCTCTGTGAAACCCAGAGTAAAGTCCCCGTCCTTATCAGTGGATCAGCACTGTGCCAGGCTTGATGGCAGAAACAAAGCAGGGTCAGTGGGAGGTGGGGCATCAGCCAGCAATGCTGGGTTCTTATCACAGTAAACACCATCAGTGGCTGCCAATCACGCAGCTCTCAGGCCACCCACAGAAAGAATGGCCACAGCCTTGTGCTCCTGAGATAACCAGATGACCTGCTTCCTTCATCCTGAATGCTCGCTCTGCTCAATGGATTAAATATCGATCATAACAATCCTGAAAATTGAGTTATAATTTTCTGCTTGTGTCATTGTAGCGGTCCCTCCCGCCTTCCCTGTATGGTGGAATCCATTGGAAACTGCCTCATGGGCCAAACACTTGATAACTACTTGTGACTAATTCCATAATTGTGCTACAGTGCACTTAGTTTAAGTAGTTTGACAAAAATATAACACTCCCTAGTTCTGATAAACTCAAATAGATTTGAACCCTCTTTGCAAGAACAACATGCAGCTTCCCAGATGACCCACATCATTGTTTGATCCGTTGGGAGCTTAACTGTGTATTGTGGGTAAGCTAGAACTTGTTGTCCAAGTACATTTAATCAGAAGGACATCTACAGTTAGCATTCAATATTTTCCTGAATCGTCAGGCACAGTTGTTGGGAGCTTTAATAACACAGAAGACCCATATACACTATTGATTTCTAAGGCAGCGCTTTTCCATCAAATAATGAAATAAGTCCTGCATGTCATACATTAGATTTCACATGTCCATATGGTGACCTTTGATAGCTAACACGATAGCTGGGATACGTCTAGCTGTCATATTGATTAGGATCGGGTGCTAGCTTTGCATGTTTTGCTGAGCACTGCTTGACTGCTGATATAAGAGGCCTTCACAGACGGGGACAGTCTTCTGTCATTATTAGTGTTCTCACAATGCTGTGGTAAAGGGATGTCAGCATGTTAAGCTAAAATATGAGCCTAACCTAATCGGCAACCAGATTTGGCAGCTGAGTGAAATATATGATGTGTTGATGCTGATGTGCTTGAGAGCTCATCAGTGATGTAAATGTTGTGATCCTGACAAACATAGTGGTGGAATATATCAGTGTTTTTTTTTTTCATGTGTTTATCAGTGGTATTAGTAGCACATTTTACAGTAGCACACGTTTCCCATCACCATTTGGAAGTCAGAGGAGCAGATGTTTTTGTGATTCTGTCAGCTGAAGTGCCGTATCTTACGTACCGTATAAATCCTTTCACCTTGCTACTGCATATTGCGATATACAATCAAGTTGTAGATTTAATTCAGGACGTTTCTCAAGAAACCACTTGCCTTCTTTCTTTTCCAACTGTTCACCTATTTATCATAATGACATCACTTGACATTATCTTAACCGGGTGACCGTAACATTCCAAGTCTGTGGTAGTTTGAAAGTCGAATTACGGCTTAAATCAAGCTAACCACAACGCAACAGGAGGCATATCTAATCACATTTCTACGTGAAAAATGAGACGGGCCATATTTTCAATTACATTTCAGCATAAAGGGATTGTTAATCCTGTCTCCCTCGCTGCCAAAAGCTGTTAATGAATTTGCTTATCCTCCACGATACTGATGTGACTTGCTTCCACTTGGGGAAAAAAATACCTTTTTCTTTTGTCCCCTCGCGCTATGCTGTGACTGTAATGGATGCAAATCTATTCACAGCAAGGTTAAACAGTTTGTTTTGCTGGAGCTCCCTCTGTTAATGTACAAACTTGTATCAAACACCCATTATCTCATATGTTAAAGGCCACATCTGTGAATACGCCCCTTGTTAAAATTCCACGTCCCACCACTGGTTTTGTTTACATATTGATTAATTGGACTGAAGATATATTTGTTTCATTTCCATTTGTCAAATTTTACAAAGACGAATTTTCCAGACGTTAAAGCCATTTAAAAATTCAAACTCTGCACTAACATATTTAAATACACCCAAAATCAAGATAGTTAATTTTGTTGTTGAATGTATCTTTAAGTGGAGTGAGGCCAGTTATATGTACATACTGCCAGGGCGGACTAGGACTAGTTCCCATTACATCCAAGTCAACGGTTGGTTCCATGATGGATGGTGTTTCAACGCTCTGAGCCCCTTTTCTGTTGTCACTGTGCATTACGCAAATTAGGGACAACAAATTCCCTTCCCCACCGCCACCACCGCTCCTGTGTCAATGAAAGCACAGGGTGGCTTTGCACAGCTAATACTGCTAATACGTGACTGTGTGTGTGTGTGTGTGTGTGTGTGTGTGTGTGTGTTAGTCACTGTTACCTTGTTGGTGAGCTAATGCTTAGTCCCTTAGAATGAATTCAGATGAGTGTACAGATGCATGACATCACCCATCTGACTTATGTCACCAGCCCCTCAAAAACTCTCCTAAATGACAAATGGAACTTTCATTGGCCGTATCGCCTTCCCTCCATCTCTGTCTCCTCTACCCTTTGTTCTCTCCTGATCTACATAACAACCAATACCAATTTTTAGGTCTGTGAAATCAATGGCTAAAATGACTCCTCTGTTGGCCTGTTAGCGTGGGCGTTCGCCCGCATGCGGGGAGGGGTCTGGTTTGGTTTGGTTTGCGTGGGCGTATGCGTGGGTCGTCCGTCTCAGACACCCGTGGCACGTACACACACACACGCATACATGCACATAGACGCGCGCATGCACATGCAGAGGTGACCACGGTCACCATCATTAGACCTTCACAGGCATCTGCTCCCGCCTGCGACGTGACGTGATCCTTCACCTTCTACATGACAGCTGGCCATTTAACACTAAATTTATGCCGCCCATGCCCTTTATCAATGCAGACTGGGGAGGGGGCGGTGGAGGGGGGTGGAGGTGTCACACAGCATCCTAACTTTGATTTGTGTTACTGCTTTTACTCCGCCAGACATCGTAATGACACATCGGGCTTTTGAGAACTCTGACGGATGCCAAAGTAATGCAGATGCTATGTGTGTACATTGGATTACGTAGTGAACACATTTGTCTGCGTGGATGACACTCTTTCTGCGTTGCAATAATGATACATTACCATCCTAGATTAATCCAAATCTCAGTTGAACAAAGCAGTCAACAGAGCAGTCTCGATCTGCCAGCAGCAGCCTTTGGTTATTGCTGCTGTTATCAGATGAAAGTCGCTTGTCTGTGATAAAGTACTTTTTTCATGGATGAAGAAAATAATGCTTATTTACTAAATGACATCCTTAAATATTTGAAATAGGTTTTTAACAGGTTTAAAGTCCCCAGGGTCATAAAACACACAATACCATCTAACATCTAAACGTCTACTCAAAGAGGCTATGGCTCAAACGTATTGAGACAAAACTGATCAGATATGGTTATGGTTACTTGTATATACTGTACATATTTATTTAAACTCTGATTCACCATGTCTTCATCAAAACAAGACAGAGTCTTGTTGAATAGCAAGTTGCTAAGTGTGCAGTCCGTGAACGAATCGTCAACTTCAGTGCCGTTCATGGTGTGTGTTTGCTCCCTGCTGCAGCGAGTTCCACCAGACGCACAAATAGCAATGTGGTATGCAGTTTGCAAATGAGTCGTTACCTGCATTCAGTGCCGTTTGAGTTGTGTGTCTGTTCTCTGCTGCAGCGAGTTACACCAATGTTAAGTTTCTCTTTAAAGTTTCGGTTTTGTGACGTGCACACGTCGTGAGCTGTGATTGGTCTGCTTTTGTTGGGACAGACAGACAAAGGAAATTCACAGAGAGCTAGTAAAAAACAGGGTAAAACAATATGTTACATGCATTATCAATGCATGAATAGAAGAAACCTGCAACAGAATAATGAGGCAGTATGCAGATGCATTCATTGTATTCAGCGTGATCCTGGTCTGAGAGTGATTCTGATCAAGTGAACCCTGTATAATGTATGCAGGTCAGAGAGGTCATGACATGATGCTGTTGGAGAATGTCCACAGAGAGGTTTGGGCCTGAAAGACAGAAGAGGTAAAGAGCTCCAACATAGTGCCTTTTTCCAGGTACCACAGACATCAACGTGAAGCATGGCAGACCAGAGGCTGCTCTTGGGAAGAATTGTGGGATATGACCTTCTTTTGCAGATATTCATGCAGATTCCATTAAAAAGTATCTAAGGATTATTTGGACCAAATTACATACAAACTAAATTGTTAACTGTACCGGAATACTCATTTGCATCCCGACAGTGTAAGACAGTTTTTACTATTGAGTGATTTATCTTGTTATTTGACAATCTTTGTTTTGGGTCTCATGGCCACGAGGTGGTCCCATGTTACTCAGTCTCTTCTACTTCTTCAGTGGTTAACCAGTCAGACATGAAACACACCTCTAATGAAATGATGCAGATAACATTATTTTGGTTCTGTTTCTCTGGGAGTTATATTCTTATAATTATTCATGGAATGTGCTGTTTTGATGTCAGGTGAACAATGAAAGGAAAGTAAACACCCTATGAGGTCTTATTAATTTGTAATCAATGTTGTTGGGTGGATTCTGTAGAGCTATTCAAAACAATGCATTCTGTTCAACAAACTTGTGACTGTTTGAACATATATTTTACTTTTCCCTGGCCATTGGTGTCGCTAAATATTCTGAAAGGGGTTGTAAACAATAGCTATGGATTTCCTACTCAGGGAAGGAAGTTGTTTGCTTCGATTTGTTAGATGACCCCTGACATCTCAAGATGACCTTGGAAACAGCAAAGGGATTGGACATAGGTTTATGATGTCATGACAATAAACCACCATGCTATATTTAGGTTGCGCGGTTGTGATTAACTCCATCCTCCTGTTCTGACACCAGATTCTAAAAGCACAGTAGTCGTAAAGCAGTGTTCTGTGATTGTACACGTCTAAGAGGAGTTTTACTCATTGACCCTCTGAGACGTGCACAATTATAGATGTGCTTTGTTGCTTGAGATCATACACTGCAGTTTTAACTAGCACAGGTCCAAAGGCATGCAGAACCGTCAACAGCAGATTAATGTAGGGTAAATCTGTCCATTCACTCCTCTTGCTTGACTCTGTCGGTTTGAAGTCCTCTTCACCTCTCCTGTGTGTTGGGGGGAGTGGGGATTGTAATAGAGACTGACAATCATTGCAGGCTAAAGGTGCCATTACCTGACACTTGGATAGATGAAGCCATTGAAGGGTGTTATCAAAGCCAGCTGTGAGGGTTGAAGTATGCATTATACATGGGCAGTAATACTGATACAGGGAGGCAGAATTACATGGATGTGCACACATTGCCTTACGCGTGCACACTTGCACACACACAGACACACATACATTAGTGTGCACACACCACATCACATACATGTGCAGACGGCCAACCTCATTATAGATAAACACCTCAAGGTGTTGCCAAGTTTTCAATCTATGGCCCTGCTCAGACTTGACATTAAAATGCATCCTAGGTGATCTGACCACAAGTGGACAGCTCTAAATACAGGTGTGAACGCACCCAAAACGTTTTGAGGACACATTGGGATCCGATCACTCAAGTCATATTCGGAGGTGGTCAGCGACACATTTGTCCACATGTATTTGAAACACATTCTAATGCCAGGTGTGAACTGCAATCCATCTCAACTGGATCTAGACACAATCCTGATATATCTCGATACAAAACACCAAGTCTGAACAGGCGCAGATTGATATTCTTTTTTTTTTTTATGACAAAAAAGTTACAAAAAAAAAGATTTGGAGAGATGTCATTTCATACTGTACTCACATTTTCAGGTGGAGATGTCAGCATTTCCTGAGTGTCAAAATTTTACGCATCCCGTTTTCCATCTCCACAGTTTGAGGGCCCCCCGCTGAGAGCTCTCAACCTCCACTCCTGTCTGGAAAGGCTGGAGTGGTGAACCAGGATGAGTGATATTCAAATCAAAGATCCCCGAGTGGAGTATGGAAATGAGGCCTAGTCATTGACAGGAATTCATATCCTGGTTGACGTATCATGCTCTATTGTGGCAAATAATACAATATGTTTATCAGATAACGGGTAATGGATGTTTAGGAATAGTTTATTAAATGTAAAAATATGCCTGCAGTAATGTAAATACATGGGAAAGACTGGTGCTTTTAACCGTTTTCCAGCATTCAAGCATAATAGGTTTTGACTATAATTATACCGATCAGGGATGAACAATTATATCTGTCTTAAACAAAAGTGTGTCATTATCACACTATATGATGCTTGAGCTTTTCTCAGGCTTTGAATTTGTTGTTACAGCTTACTGTGAATTGAGTCTCAGTGAAGATTTGAGAAAGTTGAGAAAGTCATTGCCCAGGTTTACAACAACAGATATACGTTGCCACCAGAGGTGAGAAAACACTTGATCAATACTCGAGCACTGCCCCTCAGGTCTTCCATGCTGTGGTGCGAGCCCCCCATGTCAGACCACTATATGATTTTTTTCTCATCTGCGAGTGCTGCCACAGTTGAAAACCATCAAGCGGACCATCGGGCCTGTGAAACAATGGTCCCCCCAGGCTGCTGATGTGTTAAGTGACTGTCTGGACTCGACTGATTGGTCTGTTTTTAGAGATGCATGTCGTGATTTAGATGAATTTACTGACACAGTTGCATCATACATTAATTTCTCAGAAAACGTCTGAACGACAGAAGACTGTCTTCAGTAATAATAAACCATGGCTTGGTAAGGAGGTTAGTTAACTTTATGCATGAAGAAAAATCTGGCTTTTAAGAGTAGAGACAGAGATCTCTATAAGGTTGCCAGATATGAATTTGAGCGGGCCATGAGGAAAGCAAAGGCTAAAGGTCTGCAGGACTAATTACAAGCCAAAGACAGGGGGGTCTGGTTGTTTGGGGTCTGGCAGGGTCTACAGAATATGACAGGGTACAAGAACAAACTGACAGCTCAGGATGAGGACCCCCTACTCCCAGATAGGTTTAATGAATTATATTGCAGATTTGATTTGCAGTCAGATGAACAACTCAGAGCAGTAGACAGAGTAGAGCTTGCAATCCGTCCTTTTGTGGTGAAAGAGCACAGGGTTGAAGCCCTGCTCCGCAAACAAAATAGCAGGAAGGTAGCAGGGCCAGACCATGTGTCCACATTCACTTTAAGGCAGTGCGCCAACCAACTTTGTTTTTACAGATATTTTTAACTGGTCTCTTAGGCTATGCAAAGTCCCTGCATGTTTTAAATCTGTTGTTGTCATCCCTGTACCCAAGAATCTAATGTTGTCAGTCTGAATGATTACAGGCCTGTTGCTCTGACTTCTGTTGTTAAGAAGGTGTTTGAGCGACTGGTCTGTAACCATTTATCCAACGTTGAGATGGACATGTTTCGGGCTAACAGGTCTGTAGAGGATGCTGTGTCTCTGTGCCTGCACAGTATCCTGCAGCACCTGGAGGCCCCCGCCACCTATGCAAGGGTTTTGTTTATTGATTTTAGTTCAGGGTTTTAACACGATCGTGCCCCTTAAACGATTTGATAAACTCCAGATGCAGTCTGTATTTTAGATTTTCTGCCAGATAGGAATCAAGTGGTTAAGGTAGGTAACATGTCCTCTAGGCCTATGACCCTCAACACTGGGGCCCCTCAGGGTTGTGTTCTCTCACCTCTGCTGTACTCGCTATATAGCGATATAACGATTGTGTATCCCGTTCTGAATCTCTGCAGATTATTACATTTGCAGATTACACAACAGTGGCAGGCATGATAAGGAATGGTGATGAATCAGCCTGCAGGGCTGAGGTGGGGACCCTTGTGGATTGGTGTAAGGCAAACAACCTGGTTTTAAACATTGCTAAGACAAAACAAATGATAGTTGGTTGACTTCCGGAGGAGTAAGGAGTTCCCTCCCTCCATTGGTCATTAATGACCAGATAGCGGAGAGGGTTGACACTTTTAAATTCCTTGGCACCACCATATGCCATACACTGGGAGGTTAACGTCCAGCGGGAGGTGTGGGAGGTCAACATCAGCCATAATTAATAAGGCCCACCAGAGGCTTCACTTTCTGCGCCAGCTTAAAAAGTTTGGTGTGACTGGGGAGGCGATGCTGCACTTTTACAGGGCTACTGTGGAGAGTGGCCCTCGCCTTCTCAGTCCCAGGGTGGCATGGCAACACAACAGCCCTTGAAAGGGGACAGCGTCTAAGATCATTGGCTGTGACCTTCCCTCTGTCTCCTCCATGCCACACGTATCAGACGCAAGGGGCAGAAGGTGATCGCCAACCCCTCTCACCCTGCTAGCTCCCTCTTAAAACCCGGGAAGGAGATGCCAGAGTCTTAAGTGTAGGACATCTCGCCTCAGGAACAGCACACATCACGAGGCTGTTAGTGTAGGTAGGTAGCAGCACAAAGCAACAAGCGCTTTAAAACAAATGTAGCATGTATGAATGTAAGTTCCCACAAGATGATACTATGCAGAAAATGGTTACATTATGTATGTTTGAATGTATACATGTATAGATGTGATAGGCTAACTGATTTTGAACTGTTGTCTGAACTGTTGTTTTGTCTGTTTTTAAGAGCTGCCCTGAGGCAAATTGAATTGATTTGCAAATTGCAGCTCATTCAGTGAAGCCATTCAACAGTGAAACTGTACAGTAGACTGAAGGATAAGAGGCTTTAGAGGAAATGTCACCTGAAATGTGCTGAAATATGGGAATGAGGAGATGGAGAGCATCTGCTTTTCTAGACGAGAAAGAGGGAGAGGGGTTGTGTTTTAATGCTGCTTGTTATTGCTCAGCGCTCCACGGATCCAGAGGCCAGAGTCACGTGCCACTCTCCTCTCTGTATCAATTAGCTGCCATTAACAGTTCAATGGCCACATCAAAGACGAATCTGGTGGATAGAGAGACAGAGCTTCCATCTTTATTTACCACATAGCCTATACCTATATAATACAAGAAATACATTTGAATATTGTTGAAATTTGCATCAGGAAGTTTCAATCTGAGTATGAAAAAATATGCCCAATCTCATGTTTGTTTTTTCTATGGTGGGTTTTACCATATTTTTCAATGTTTTCAATTTCAATGTCTGTATGGACAAAAGGTCTGTATCCTCAACTACTGTCATCCTAAATAGATTGTATTTTGATAGAATTATAATTAATCTGTTTTATCTAATGTTGGTTAGACTATAGTGTTTTAGTAAATGTAGGCCATCCTTAAACTGAATTCTAGAGCACAATAGCATTATCTACAAACTCGAATTCAGCTACAAGCCATACAGCTCTACAATATGACAACATCTTTATTGACCACTCAAATTTTATTTACAGTGATAATATATAGCTCTGCACATTATTGATCAGGGGGTGTGACAAAATGGACACAAAATGGCCGTCAAGAGGATCCAATCACCATGGAAGGTGACCGGGTGGAGGAAAATTACCTGGGATGGCTACAACCTGTAATCATCTATATTAATCCTGTGTGAGCGTGGCTGTTACCAGAGAAAACACATCTGTCCAGTGTGACTTATTGATTTCATAAGAGTGCCAGTAAAGCCAGCGGGGGAGATCAGCTACAAGCAGTGGGCCCCGTGACCAAGAGTCTTCTACAAGGATGGGACCTGAGCAGAAGCGTGAAACCTTTCAACGATTCTCAATCCCCTAATGCTCCGAGGAAATCCAATTTCACATGGCCGTAATTGAAATTTATTTTGTCACCACAATGGCAAGCCGGCATCATTTATCGAGCTCTCTCTTTCCTGTGCTGGGGGATATGCCTCGCGCTTCTAGGGTGTCAAGGCTTTAACTTGTGTTAATAAATTAATAATCAAGAAAAGGTTTTTTTTTTTTTTAACCTGTAGCCATGAAATCGCTGTTGAATTATTCGACCTGCCATGGCTGTTTTAACCACGAGAAATCTAACCACAGCAGGTTCAGTGGGGTCTGCTATGTAAAATGCTGTTGGGTTAAAGGTCTGTGAGCATTGTTCAATATATTATTCAATATTATTCATCGGACAATCACTTTGGACTTGTTATTTTTCTGTTTCAATTTGTCAATTTTCCGCTATATTATCTATAATATATCACAAACACCCCTTATTCTATCGCCTCGGTTGTCTTAAGATCAAGGCCCAGTCTAATACAACCATCACAGCCCATCCTGATATATCGACATTAGCATTTCCATGGCTACCGGACCAGGCGTGCGCTGTAGAGGCAGCCATAAGATCGCCCTTCATACCCCTCAGCCATGCCGGGAACACGGAGCATGAAGAGGTCCATTACCTCTTCTGCTTTCCTTCCCCTCCTCCACTCCCCCTTTCGCGCGCTTCAAATGTACACCACGCTAGGAGAAACAACATGGAAGATGTGCTGCTTCCCGACAACGGTTCAGCTCCACTAGCACCAAGTCCAGGCTCGCAGGGCTCTGCCCGAATCATAGATTAATAAGTAAATGAGTCATACTGCAAGAGAGTAGTCATTAAACTAAAGCGATCAATCAAATTAGGGATGATACGCTTTTCAGAAGGGTTATTACATATTCTAATAGGGCCATTTCCAATCTGTAATTGGACGACTTCGTCAGTAAGCATAGCACAAGGGAAACTATGCATGAAACTATCTTATTTGTGTGTGTATGTGTGTGTGTGTGTGTGTGTGCGCACACGCATGATCCAGCTTATTAAAATTGTTTAGACCCAGCGAACCTCGCGACAGCTTTTACACATCGAGATTAAAATTTTTGATTTGTTTGCGTCTCTGCCGTTCATTAGAGATGAGCGTTCGATGACAGCATTTCCTCAAAATTTCTCTCTCCCTCCAACTAATTGAGAGCCACAGCCCTTGTGCATATCTAATGAGATTCAAGGCAGGGGGGGGTGGGCACTTGACAGGTGGGCTCATAATGCCTGGCCCCTCGAGGGATAGAGGGATCCCAGTTGTTGCTATAATTGTTCATGCGATGAGCTGTCCATCCCTTCCGTCAGCGCAGGTCCTGCAGACGTAGTGGGCGGCGTCCTCTCTTTTGTCTGTTTGGAACCTGATGGTGAGGTCATTGTTCTCTGTGTTCCATCGCTTTCTTTAGCCTGCAGGTGTAAGGGCATTTCAAAAATGGCCATCCAACACCAGGCTTGTTGTAATTGTGCATCCTCAGTGTCTGTGTGAAAGGAAAGAGCAATAACATCTGCTTATTTATCGCGTACGTGTGCGTATGGTGCACAGTTTTGTTGTAAATAATAAGTAATGGTTTGTGCACGCGTGTGGGTGTCTACTGTATACGTGAGTCTGTGTGGCGGTGAATGTGTGCAGCGCTCTGGCTCTAACATCTGGCACTAGCGTGATTGGTATGGTGAGCCCTCGGGCCTTTTCATGGGTGATAGATGACACCTATCACAACCTGTCAGCCGGGACCCAGCCAGCCAACTAGCCAACCAACCAGGCAGCCTGCGCTGCTTTATCCTCTCCCCCAACTTTTTACTGGAGAGGAAGATGAAGGGGTGGAGGGAGGAGAGAGAATGACTCATTTACTTTCATGAATATAAACACGCTCGCAGAGCTTTGCACATTTTTTATCATCACTCAACATGATAAAACGTGAGTATGGCTCATTCAGTAAATATATGATTATGAGCCTAACTTTGGAATAGAACACAGTGAGAAACATTGTGTTTACTGTCTGGACAGCGGTTGGCTTTCAGGAGAGGACCCAGCAGTTTGCGTGCTCTCTAAAGCTGCTAAATCAACATCACTGTGCATGTGAATGAGGGTTCCAGATTAAGAACCGTCTTCCTTTGCCACATGAGTTGTTTTGTTGGTGTCCAGATACAAGGCAGTCTTTAAGCAGACCTTCACAGGGACCTGCCAACCAGCTTATCTCCTGATGCTATCCTTTGTATATGACGGAGAGTCAAAGTAAAGTCTAGCCGGCGGACGGGTGATTGACAGATGGCCACTATGGAGACAGTGTAGAAAAGTATTTCCTCTGTCAACACTAACAGTTCTTGTTGTTCTCTGTCCCTCCTTTAACACACACACACACATAGCGTGCACACACACACGTCGTGAAAACTCACACATTTTAATGGATTAAGCAGAGAGCCCGGGGTGGAGCTTGACAAAGTGCCGGTTCAGGACCGCGGTGGCTTTCCTTGTGTCTGATAATAATTGATGGATGACTGTGGTGTGGGACACTGACAGGCTGGTTGCCTGGCCTTTACCCCCCCGCCAGTTCAACCCTTACATGTGTGAAATAGCCAATTACTCCTACACCTATTGAAAGTAATAGGATGATGATCAAACGGCTACTGTGGGACATCAGGGAGCCTTGTAGATGGAGGAGGACCAAGATAAAGTTCTGCCTGGAACAGCTGCTGCCACCTGGCCCGGCCCGCCTGCTTACCGTTGGGCCAGCAGGAGAAGAAGGGGTCAGTTAGGTATTTTCTTCCTCTAACCACCGTGTCCCCGTCCTGTATTGACTTAAAGTTTATGATCCATGATACAATCATGTTATACAGGAGCTAATTTACAGAAATAAATCCTCCTTTTAGAGGCTGTTAAATGGATAATGGAAACAGCAGCGGTCATAGATTCTCAGGGAAGCATTAAACACTTTTTTTTTTTTTTCTTTTGGCCAGGGGAACGGAAAGTCGTACGATGCGCGGCGAGCTAACGCTAGCCAGCCATAGCGTATTGACAGAACAATCCATCTTGATAAGGGACAGTGAAAAATTCCAATCTATTTCCTGAAATCACATTATCAGAAGCTATGTATGACTGCATCTAAATATATATAGTACTCGGGTATGTAGGGGACAAGAAAGAAGACGGTGGAAATGGAGAGAGAGAGAGAGAGAGAGAGAGAGAGGATGTTCCAGAGATGTACAGTAAAGCACCCAGGACACAATGGAGTGCAGTCCCTCTTCGTAATTGGACAGGTTATTTTTACACAGTGCTGACGTCTCGGGCTGCTCACTGACATGTGTAGCCATATTTCTCTCAAATATTCCCTCTAATTCTCTTTCTCCATCTCTCCTCGCCATCTCCATCTCTCTTCCTCTCTTGCACTCTGGCCTCCCTCCGTCTCCATCTCTCTCTTTCTCTCCCCCAGTCCATCTCTCTTTTATCATCTCTCACTCTATTTATTTCTCCATCTCTCCTTATCTGTTTAATTCTCTTCCTCTTTTATTTATTTTTCTCCACGGCACTTTTCTGTCCCTCTCCATTCAAAGGAAGTGGAAGTGACTGATGTTTCGGAGCCTCTTATTTGGGAAGGGGACATTGATTAGGCAGAGCTTGTTCTTGATGTAACCAAAGCCAATCACTCCACTCCAATTTCATTCTAGCTTGACTTTTTTCCCGTCCAATTTATTGGTGCTTCAGTTAGAGGGAAATGAAAATTGGATCGGGGCATGGATCTCTTATGGTGGCTTTTTTTTTTTTTTTCGATTTATTGTTTATTTCAGTTGTGGTCGATTTATCATCAAAGGAACACATTATGGTGAATATCTTTGCATGCCAGAATTTCAAGTGTATTTCTTCCTCTCTTTCTTTTCAGGTCTTGATAAGATGTCGTTGGGCACAAAATTACCCTTTTAACTTCATTTCCCATGTGCACATGTTCTTGAAGGCATTTCAAACTGCCTATCGCTCGAATTCAATCATAACAATATGCACCCTGTTATGTCCACTTAAGACCTCAAAGGTGGCCTTGCCTACCCTTGGATTTTGTCTGATGGTGGGCGTGCCAAGCCCACCCTAGCCCGTGGCCAGCCAATGGAGATGGATGACTTGTAATACATCACTCTGCTGGGTGGATGGTGGACCTGCTCCTCAGGTCTCTTCTCCACTATTGGCCTATCCGTAAGGAGATTGAAGTTTTAAAGGCATGACCTTATTACTGATGCACCCACCTTAGGCTAGTACACATTGAACTCTACATAATAAACCGTGTACTGGTATTTTGTAAACCTGCGTGAAGAAAACATGAATATTATTCATCATTGGGAAAAGTGTGTCTTTAGTGCTGATAACTGTAATCCACTATGCTGAGAAAACAATCATGTTAGAAGTCATTAGTTGAATGGATGATTTCAGTGGCCAGGGTGTATTTTTTGTGTTGATGGCTCATAGACCCTCTGGCAGTGTTGGGTGAGCCACATATCTATCACTGATGCCGTGATTGACAAGGGAAATGGGGCCTGGGATTGGAGATGGCTGTGGAGAGCGTTGGTCTGGGGGAGAGCTGTGTTCCCTTCATTAGACAGACCAGGGGAATGCCCTCCTGACCTGATGTTGACCCTTCCAATACAATTACGAACCACAGGCCTGGCGCCGGTTATTGATGCCCAACACTGACATGAGCAGCTGCACAGGGCTACCTTTCCACTCACTAATGTGAGCCCCAGTGTCGGACTCAATGAACTATGGAAACACACATTAAAAGAAAAATAAGAGGAAATGGTATGTGCAAGGTCTTCTGGGTAGGAGACAAGGGACTGATTGATTTGAATTCTGTTACTAAAGGGTTTTGGAAAAGGAAGAGAAAAATGGATATTGTATTGGTATGTACAGTATATATGATGTGTGATAGAAGGTGAAGCACAATTCACAATATAATTTATGAACTTCTCTGTGTGAACTAAAGCAGGTGGTAGAATCACTCCCTGCATTAGAGTTAGAGTGGTGCCAATGACATTTGGAGTGATGGAGTGAAATCCTGGTTCTAAATTAGGAAAACCGGAGTATTGATAAGGTTCAACATTATCGGTTCTGCTATCCGTGCTGGAGAAATTAGGGAGTGAGATTTCCATAGCGGCAAATATGGTTTTCAAGGAATTTATGGAAACCTCGCGAAGAAAAACTTAGCGCTTTCGCTCTCTCTGTGCCTTTCTTTGCTCTCACACAGACTCAGTACAACTGAGAGGTGTTCACGTGCACACAGAGCCTCTCCTCATCATGGCAGACAGAACTAAACGTCCTAAAGTCTGCTTACGTAAAAAATGTTCAGTCGATGACGACAACACTCATTGTCACAAGTGTAATAAAATCCTTGCCAATAAGGGAGGCTATACAAGCAATTAATATAAATCTGTAGAAATGTAGTTTTCTACTGCTTTGCTTGCAGTCCTCCATCTCTCGCAGTCCCATCTCCATCCTCGTCCACTGCAGGTATGCTCTACCAGAACCATCGTTCGCTAGGCTAATAAATTAATACGAATAGGCTAATAAATGAAAGCTAATTGCTTAGCTAATTTTTTAGCGACATATATATTTTAAAGGTTTGTCAACTTTCTGTAGATTGTCAGGCTGAGGCTGCAGCCACCATGAGCCAGTCCACCCCTCCTCCCTCTACCAGCGGCCCCAGCCAAGCACAATGTCCCTTCACGCTAGCAGCTAGAGGGAGGATGACAGAGGAGAGCGAGTGCCGCAGGGCTGTCAGTGAGATATTAGAGAGAGCCTATAATAGTGACTTATTTAAAACATTACTGCTGTTACTGCTGTTTTGTTATATAGAATAATAGAGAATAATAAATAATATAGAGAACAATAAAGCAATGTTGATTCTGTTCTTAATGAATTATCTTTTTTTTCTTGAAAATTAATCAAAAATCAAAAAGAACCAATAAGAGTATTGACAAAGTATTGAACCGATAAGCAGTATCGATAGGAGTAGTATTGATTAATAATAACTTTATTTATATGGCACCTTTAAAAACAGAGTTTACAAAGTGCTCTGACAGACAAAGTAAAAGCAGGATACTCAGAAGGCAATATAACAACAGGAAGCCAAACAGTAAGGCCCGACAAAAGCAAGACAAAATTAAGGTAAAGTTAAGATAGTTAGTTAAAGTTAAGAAGTTAAAAAAAGAAGACAAAAGACGCAAAAATACAGTAGAGAAGACAGAAGGATGATGAAAGATAAAGGTGGTAAAAGAGGTAAAATACGATAAAAAACATTTCAAAATGTAAATATAAATATATATAAAATACAAGTAAAAGGAATAAAAGCAATAAAAAGACGACATCACATAAAAGCAAGTCTATAAAAATAGGTTTTAAGAAGTGATTTAAAGGAAGTCACTGATTCTGCGAGCCTTATCTCCTCAGGCAGGTCGTTCCAACGCCGAGGGGCCCTGAAGCACGGTCACCTTTAGATTTAAGCCTCGACTTTGGAACGACCAGAAGGGCCCCACCTGAGGATCTAAGGCTGTGAACTGGCTCGTATGAGGCCAACATTTCTGTTATTTCTGTTAGAATGACACATGAATGTTTGAAAGGGGTTTGGATTATGCTAAGTAAAGTTAGCATTTTTAATTTAGGATTTGTATTTCTCACAAAATGATATCCATTGACATAAGATGAGCAAGTTGGGCACCTGAGTGAGCATATCTCACACATAATTAGTGTGACGTTGTGATTGGCTATTTGATCAAGGCCTGAACTAGAGAGTTGTGGATGAGATTAGTTCCAGATGAATCCAACTTTTGATGTGTCTGTGTGTGTATGGAATGCATATGTGCGTGCGTGTGTGCGTTTGTATTTGAATATACGCGTGTGAAAACCAAGCTGAAATGCTACATCATACGGTGCCGTTCAGATGTTGCATCTAAAAACGCGTGGAAAACGCCAGCCATGCTGCTTTCATCCTTTTATCCAAGGTGCTTGGGAGGCTGCGCTACTGTCGCGCCTGCTGTTACTAAGCAACCAAAAGCTGTTGTGTCCTTGGACGGAAAGGGTGAAGCAAGTCCTGTGGAACTGATTGGTTTTTTGTCACATGACCTGTGTGCCTGCTGCATTGGCAAAAGTTGCGATTTTTCCATCTCGGTATGCTGTGGATGCGGCCCGAAAAAGAAGACGTGTCACAATGGCGCTGCTTTCGGTTTTGAACGCGCTTGTCGCGCCTCTCCGTTGAAAATTTGCGCTCGCAAAAAGACGCAAGATCTGAACGGCCCCGTTGTCCTCACAAATGCATTCTCAAAGTCTCGCCACTGTGATTTTGTAAACCCTACAGCACACCCGAACCCACTTATCTTGTTTTTGGATCCAACATGTCTCAGAACTTCCAGATTGAGCCTTGAGCTCCGATGCCTTGACATTTCCTGTTTGTGTGTCTGACCCAGCTCGGTCTCATTTGTTTGTTGTTGGCAGATGACACCACAGGTTACGGGCCAGTGTTTGAGGAGCAGCCGGTGGATACCATCTACCCCGAGGAGTCGCCCGAGGCTAAAATCACCATGAACTGCCGGGCTAGAGCCAACCCACCTGCCACATACAAGTAACATATGTTCCCCATACCCCTAGCCTCATTACTACCCACTGTGTGTGCTGTATGCATCTCGTCTCTCACTGTCTCTCCGGCTGAGTTCAGATTGCTTTAGTGTAACCCCCCCAGCATAGGGCACAGTCTGAAGGACATCCGCCTTAACCTTCATGGACCACCCTGATAGACCACCGAGGTTTTGTGTGTGTATGTGTGTGTGTGTGTGTGTGTGTGTGTGTGTGTGTGTGTGTGTGTGTGTTTGTGATACCTCTTTTTGCTGATGTTCCATACCTTACCTTCCAACAACACATGATACAGACCATACATTTTACATTTTACCAGCTTCTGTGTTTTTTGTCATTGTCAAAGAACCTTCACCACATATTTGACTCGCAGAATCGCATATGTTTGTTCTGTCCTTGAGCTAACAATAGTCTAAATGCCAAACTGCAGCACGACGTGCCAACAAAACCTAACTACAAGATGTTGGCACAGCAGCCACAGCACAAACAAAACTGCCCCCCTACCGGGCCTTCATTTCATTTCAGCGCTGAAAATTAAAAGCATTTTGTACGATCAATTTCAATTTAGATGTATATGCATGTAAATGATACTGCTCCCGATCATCTAAAGCAGTTTCAATGTCAGAGAGCCCAGACTTCAATCTCAGGGGAGAGGGAATTAGTTTTGGCCAGGGCTGGTATTACGTGCCTTAGAGTTTTTCCCCTTGTAGGTGGAGGCTGGACAGTTCTGACATTGACTTGGATTCAGATAACCACTACGCTTTAGTGGGAGGCAACTTGGTCATCAGCAGCCCCATCAAGAACAAACATGTGGGAAAGTACTCCTGTGTGGCCAGCAACGACTACGGCGCTGTCATCAGCCAGGAGGCCTCTGTCCAGTTCGGATGTGAGTGGCTGGGAAGTCAACCCCTTTTTGCCATCATGTTCCATGAGTTTTAACAGGAAACTAGCCTGGGCGGTTTTTTCATGCATATTAAAACAACTGTGACTGGGCCGGGAGCCGGGAAACTATGATAACTTTATAATGAATGTGTGGCTAATGTAGTTTTCTACTTTTCTACGCAAGCATGAATGAATGTGACATGTACGAGTAGGACAGTTTTCAGTGGCTGCTGAGTCTGAACGTCAGTGATTCACAATCGGTTTTTGTCTCCTCTTTCCATCTCTGTCTCTCTCAGACCTTGATTTTTTCTCATCAGAGGAGAGAGAGGCGGTCTACGTGAAGGAGGGACAGGGGGCAGTGCTGCTGTGTGCTCCCCCACCACACTACCCAGGTATGTGCCAACTGAATGTGCTCACGCTAAGGTATTGTACGTTTTGTCGTCATTCAGCTTTACTATCAAACTGATTAATGGGCTGTAATGTATCTGTCCCAACAAGTGGGGTTATCAGATGCTGTGTTCATTAAGATGAAAACCAACAAAGTTATGCCCTCTGGTGGCCCAGGACTGAATTGCTCTTTTCGATGTTCTCTGAGGTTTAAATATGTAATTAAGTCATTTGCCCTGACCCATCAGTTTTTATGCCTATACTATCATTGTGTAATGCCCTGAGCTGTGTTTGTCATTTATTTCTATTCCGCCTGAGATGTAAAAGAGAAAGAATATGTTTCCTTCCAGCTCATCCTTCCAGCAAATTTGTCATGTTTTTGTGGCTAATCCCTCCTTGTAATGGTTGTGTATTTATGCGGCCCCATTTGGCTCTATTTTCTACTCTATTTTGTGTGGTTTGATGATGATTGAATAAACCTTTATTAAAACAGAGATGCTGTACAGCACATTTTCATATTCCTGCTTATGCAAATGTATCAAACACAGGCGATCTGAAACCATGGTTACCTCTCTCTGCCACGGCAGCCTAACTCACCTCAGCAAGCTGCTCTGTTTACAGTATTGCTGATTCATCCTCTCAGCCAATCCAAATGGGTTACTGGCTATCATCCGAAAGGTCAATGGATGCTTATCTACCTCAGAACCAAACAAAGGATTGTGCTATTTTTACTTCGCATATATTCAAATAATTCAAACTGAGCCACCTTCACAGCCAATCCCCTTGGCTGTCTCCCAAGCTGTTTCTCTGTGTCTGTGGTCTTGACTGACAGGTTGAGTGTTGTCATTTGTCTTCCTGCGCAGCCGTTCTGTCATTCCGATGGATGTTGAATGAGTTCCCAACCTTCATCCTGTTGGACAAGAGGCGCTTTGTCTCCCAGACAACAGGCAACCTCTATATCTCCAAGGTGGACCGCTCGGACAGTGGCAACTACTCTTGCTTTGTCTCAAGCCCCTCCATTTCCAAGAGCGTCTTCTCCAAGTTCATCCCCCTTGTGCCCCTGGCTGAGCGTAAGTGTATCACTTCCTGCTACTCACTGCCTACTCCTTAATGCACTTCTTCCCATATGTTTTCATTTTTATTGAAGTCTTGTTATTATAGACAGTCATCTTTAAATGAACCTCAATATAATCCATATTATAGTATTGTTTGCGAATTACCAGATTGATCCTAATACAACACAATCATATTACTGTTAATAGCATTTAATATTTTGCAATAGACTGCAAATAATGTTTTTGCAGTAAGCTTAAATAATATCCCATTAAAACAAATTAATTAAAAAAACATGACTCTGTAAGTGGATGAAATTGAATTCCTTTCAGACTTTCAAGCGCACATACAGAACCTATTTACACATTTTTATGAACATAACTTGCTAAAGCTGCATATTGTGGGTATTTTACCCATGGTATTCATGATCATTGATCCCCTAAGAATGTGAATAAAAATATGAATAGTTCAAAACCGACACATGAATACAATGTTTTGTGCAAGGTATTGCGCAAGAATTACTTATGATATATGCAACAGGAAAATCGGTTTAAATTCCTAATCTGTCAATATAACTAGCAGCCACTGGTAAGTTCAAAAAAGGTCAACAGTGCCGATAGAAGTATCAAGCATTTTTTGTCATTAGCATATCCATGATACAGGTTCACTAGATTAAGTAATAAGATCCAGACAGTCCTGTCTTTATTTTACTTGCAAGATCAGGGCCAATAAGTGGACTAAGGTTGGGGAGAGGAAAGATTTTGTGTTTAATTTAGTGAAATACTGTTTCTTGAAAAACAAAATCAGATCACATTGAATTATAGGACTCACTCACAGTATCACAGTCATATACTGCATTGATTTGTCTTCACCTGCCCCAACTGAAGCCCTATATTTTATACAAGGGATTGAATTAGCTCATGTGCAGAGAACTACTCCTCACGTGGTAGAAGGCCACCCAAAAATCTGCTTTAGGACAGAGCCTGCTTGCTAGGGAGGATAATCACAAAAATCACTACTCTCCAGAGACCACAAACTGTAGTGACCTTTTGTTTGTTACTTGTTGTTGTGTTTTCTGTTACTGAGGAAAGAGGAAAAAAAGCTGTTTTATGTTTTCCCTGGGAGCCTTCCCAGAGTTCATCAACTATTCCTTTGTCTACGTTGTACTTTTAGTACCTCTCCTAGTCCTGGCTAGCATCACCTGTGGCAGACACATCCTGAATAGTGGTTAGGAAACAAACTTTGTTCCATTACAGAGGTCAGGTCTGGGGCTGAGCTAAGGGGTCGTTTGCACTATCTCATGCATATGTGTATTATGACCACTGCAAACATTATCAAGCTAGAGAGGCTCCCCTGGGTATGATGTGGCCCATGTTAAACTCTGTATTGTTTGTGTGTGTATGACCGAGTGAGCTTCAGTCTGTTTATACTTTATATTTTTGTTTATATGCTGTTTCATGTGTCATGAAGGTTAATACTTTACCTGAGCCAAGCATTTCCGGTTTCTAGCTAAATACTGCATCATATACATTGGGGCAACACTGCATTGCTAACTTAAAAAGTCTAGCCTCTGAATGTGTGTGTGTGTGTGTGTGTGTGTGTGTGTGTGTGTGTGTGTGTGTGTGTGTGTGTGTGTGTGTGTGCGTGTGTACCTGATGGCCCTGTTAGAGTCGTCCAGGTCAGGGTCCTGGAGGTCACAGAGGTCACCATGCCCAGCCTCCAGCAGTAGACCTGCCCCTTCTGATGTCATCACTTCCTCCATGTCATCCAATAGGCCGCTGCCTCTGTCCCCATCATGGTCGTCAAGGCAACCCTCCTCCATGACAACATCTGACTCTGCTCCAGGGCTTAAAAGTTCTATGGACCAGACAGACAGTCTACCTGAGAGACATGCTATTG